>JARIHO010000115.1:0-282009 GCA_029282495.1 Mycena albidolilacea | reverse complement strand
GTAAACCACGCTGGGATCAACAGAGAAGCCTACGTGGGGGACAAGTTCGGTTAGGGGAAGTTGAAAAGAATAGATAAGGATAAAACGCACCGAGGCTGGGTCCAGGGGGATCAAGTCGATGGTCCAAGCTGGGTTACGTCGGTCGGCGGGCAGATAGTCGACGAGGTCGCGGACAGAGTTGCAAAACGCGTGCATAATATGGGCAGACAGTCGCCCGGCACGATACTCGTTGGCAATCGCTTGCTATAAGAGGATCGGTAAACCGAAAATAGCAATCGCGATTGCGTGAGCAACTCACGAAAACCCCATTTTCCGGGGCGATGGCGTCGTCAAAAAGTTGGACGACTCGGTCGATGTCGGTGTCATCGTAAACCCTGCCCTTGGCAAGGAAAGCGGCGAGTGCGTGAAGCGCGGGCCGGGCGATGCGTTGCAGCGTAACGTGGTCGGCGAGGAGGAAAGAGTCACGGAGGGGTTGATCCTCAGGGAACTCTTGAGTACACGGGAATACCCATCCGAACGAGAGAGGAGGGTACTGAAAAAGTTAGAAGATTAAGAGGAAAAGAAAAACAACCACATACCATGTCCCAATGTGCAGAATGGGCGGACTCGCCTTCTGGGAGGAAGGCGAACCATTCGTCTCGCGCGCGGGCGGGGATCAGCTCTCTCACCTTGAGGACCATGTGGACAAGGGCCGTGAGGAGAGTCATGAACGTCCGCGTATGCGGGATGAGCGGATAGGCACGGTGGAGGGTTTCCTGAGCAATCGCGATTAGTTAAGGCTACCTGTTTGAGTGAGTTTCAGTATGAGACTCACAAAAACAGGGACGGCACGGTCGAGGATAGTCGCCAAGTACCCAGGATCCGTGTGGCGAATACGTTCCGGAACCCGAGCGAAGGGCAACAGTCGATAGATTGCCGGGTGTGCGAGGAAGTACAGTGCCTTCCAGGAGTCCTCGGACACTTGGACCGTCGAGAAGCCGATCTCGTCGGGGTGAACGGTCAGGTACGGACGCCCAGGTGTTGGTAGAACGTCGGCGTCGGTTAGACAGTAAGGGGGCGGCAAGAAGTTGAAGAGCTCGGGGGCACTGAAGAACTGGTCTACCCCTGACCTAGCATCGCCAGACGTGTTGAAAGTGGCGAACGGGGCGCCATCGAGGAAGGAGCGGGACGCGTCGGTGTTGGACATGGCAGTTTAAAACGAAGTTGTGAAACATCAACATCGAGCACGTGCTGTGTTACGACATCGCGTGCGCGGCGTGGATAGTACAGCAGAACTTAGGTTCCACTGATACTAGCGGAGACGAAATACGATGGGAGATGTTTTGTCTTACAGCAAAACCCAATCGCGATTGCTGAAAAAGGTGGATTTAGGATCCATCCTATGCGGCGGATCATGGCGGGGACTTGGGAATAGGGGCAAAACATCAAAGACGATTGTATTAACTGAAAATTGGGCTGTTCTGTATCAAATAACGAGGATTTTGGGCTCGTAACCTAAAAGGGATACGACCCACGATCCTCGGGAGTTCAAAGGGTCGAATGATGGGTGTTGACATGAACGGATCACTCAATGACAAAATAAGATTTGTCATGTTCAGATAAAGGTCACACAGCGACCGGTTGAGTGGGGACACTCAATATTTATGAAAAGGGGAGATGACAGACCTGGTATTGGGGCACCCGGGCATTTATTCAAATCTGCTCGAGTTGCAACATACTATAATGTACTTCACTACATTACAACGTCATCTCACAAAGAGTTAATGCTGGCCTGAGCAGTTAGCTAAGAGGGATATAATGTGTCTCGAACCATTAGAAAGGCGCTGGACAACAATCCTGGTAAAGGGTTGAAGTGGGAAGTCGCTAATGGAGCAATCGCGGAAAGTGCCTTACCATCCTGGAAACGGATTGGGGCTACTGCACATCCCTGACTAAGGGCCTATTACGAGGGAACATCCTTCTGAACCAGAGGGATCATTTTGGGCATCATCTGACGTCTCCAGAACTGCCAAGAGAGGACTGGGCCTGGTCGATCTAACAAATGACTAAGGAACTGTACTCGGGTACTAGGAAGCGGCGGCTATCACGATTTTCAGACAAATCACTTAAGCGGTTCAAGGTGGAACCATTTGAGCAGATGGTTACCAAGGAGGGTAACAGAGTGCTGACAAGGAGGTCGGCTAAAAGTTGACATATCAACAATATCCCATCACGTCCTTCTAAGCGATGTAGATCTTGACTCATCGCTAAGCTCGGCTTGTTGATGTTTCTTACAAATCTCTCTCAATTTTACTAATCGCCTGATATCCGACAGGAGTTCATCAGCTAGCTGCCGTACCACTAGTCATATACCCTGAACCCTATTGCATGTTTGTATCTGTCTCGTTTATATTTAGAATCCTGTAACGTATTTAAGTGGATGGTTATGGGAGGGACGCCAGTGAATCTCACCCCACCTGTTGGACGCGAAGTTACTAGACTTCACGCTTAACCGGTAGAGTAGTCATTCATTCGGAGACACCCAGAAGCTATACCAAGTTTCGTTTGTTTTCCCTGTTTGAATATTATCTGTGTTGGATTTGGATCTTTATAAACGACGCGTGGACATATTGGATTAACGGAACGGACGCGTGGAATATAAGGAAACGGATCAGACTTGACAATTGGTTGTAATCTCGCAAGGATTAGCAATCGCGGATACTATTTGGAATCGGAATTCATAAGAATCACTTGCTTTACGCATCGGAGTATTATCTCCAAACCTAGACCCACATCATACAAAACCGTTGAACATAAAATCTTGTCTGTCTATCGCGATTGCGCCTAGAACGGATTCGAGCAAGTTTTATCTATACGACTTGTAGACCTGTAAAGTCTTGCTTCTCAAAGAGAATTAAAGTTCAAATTGCCACAATCTATACTGGATTGGAACCCCGAACTTGCACGAGGACTATAGTGTTTGAGTTGTTGTAGTTGCATTATCGAACCGCGTATTCATTTACAAGGTTTGTGTTGTGGTTATTTCACCGCCAGCCCCATAGTCAGCGTTTCACCGCCGCCAGCACCAGAACACCCGGTCGAGATCGCTAGTCGACAACCAGCAATGCAAGGTCGACCTCGCAGCAGGCACCTATTGGCAGGCATGCCTAGCGCGCCTAGCGCTTGTCCATGTTGCAGGAGCCTGCCATTGGCGGACGCTTGAGAAAGCAGATCTTCGCCTCCCTGAAGACGAGGAGGAGGCCAAAAAAAGGAAACAGTATGCGATGAAGGGAAAACGGAAGGAAGCACAGGCAGTGAATGAGAATGGGGAGGTGCGGGGGGTTCCTGGGATGGGAGAGAAGACTCGGCTGGTGTCATGGATCTGGTACGGCACGGGGCACGCCAAGGGCGCCATAGGGGAGGCGATGCATGATGGTGTACGGGTGGAATGGTCGAAGGCGTATGTGCGCGTGAAGCACTGGCGCAAGGAAGAGCAGCTCTTGCAGGAGGAGATGGCCCGCTGCTTGCTCACACTTGAGTGGCAGGCCACTGTGTGGGATCAGCAGGCTAGACCCGAACACTACCAAGGTCAAATCGCATACGGTGCCGCGCATCTGCAAGGTGTCACGGCATTTGCAGCCAGGCAAGCTGCTGTGCGGAGGCAGCTGGCTGTGCGTTTCCGCCGCTCTTGGTGGAACCTCTCGGATAAGGTTGGGGGGGCCAAGCCGCCGGCGTCCTCGGATTCATTGGGAGTGGATGAGCGGGACGGGACGTCTGGCAGCGAGGATTCTGGTGACAGTGGGGGCTGGGAAGACGATGAGGTGCTAGCACAGGAGGCTGCAGTGTCAGGCCGGAGCGAGCCACGCACGGCTGAGGATGAGGGAGGACCAGAGGAGGAAGAGGGAGAAGAAGAGAGCGAGGGGGAGACGGGAGAGGAGGAAGAGGATATTGCACGACGGACGGCCAAGATGGACGAGCTCCTAGCCATCCAAAGCACCTCTCAGTCAATACGACGAGCTCTAGCGTACATTCTCTTTTTGCTACGTGTTGGGGGCTCATTCTCTTTTTTTTTTTTCATCTGCAGCAGTGCCGGCACGAATTCTTTGTTGCATACATGGTCCCTGATACGCTTCCACTGACCGTCCGGCTCGCTGGTGTGACCTGGCAGCCCTGGCTTTTTGGCGGAGGTTTTTTTTTCTGTTTCGGGCATTTCGGGCATTTCAGACATTTCGGACATTTCGGACCCATGTACTAAACTGGCGGGAATCAATATATTCGGTAATAATTGTAGTCGTACCGAAGACTGTTCCGCCCACCTGCCGAATTGGGAAGCAGGCAACGGCAAAAGATAAGAGCCCCCGGTATCTGGCCGTAAAGTGGCTCTATATATGGTATATGGTGGCTGTACGTTGACTGATGTTGCCATTTGCAAAAGCCCGCCCCATCCAGAGGCGTGCCTTTTGCAAAAGACCTACAGCATGTAGTAATCAGCTGACCCGTTTCCATTCCCCACCTGGACCAAGTTTGAGGCTGAGTTCCGCCTCCGGTTCGTAGAGGAGAACGAGCAGGACCAAGCCCTCACCAAGCTTGAGTTCCGGTCATATTTCCAGGGCTCCCACAACATCTACCAGTACACGGACGACTTCAAGGAACTGGCCGTAACAGCCAGTTACTCGGACACTCTCGTCCGGGTCACCAAGTATCGCTCCAGCCTTGACCTGAAGATCAATGTCATGATTACGACGTCCGGAACCGCCCCCGACCTCACCGACTATGACGGCTGGCATGTGCACACTTTCCGGCAGTACGAGGCATTCAGCCGAGCCAGATCCGGAAACCCTCCAGTCCGGCTCCCGGCCGCTTTACTTCGGCCACATGCAACAGGAATATTCCCAGTTCCGACCCCCGCATGCGCTACGGTCTTGTTCGCCCCCGCTCCAGCACCCGTGCTCCCAGCGGTTGTTCCAATGGACGTTGACCGGACCCGAGCGCGCGCTTTCCCACACTCTTGTTTCCGGTGTGGTACGGCCGGACATCTCGCCTGGGAATGCCCGGTTACATCCGACGTCCGGCACACAGACGTTCTCGATGAGGTTGTTCATCAACTCGGGGACAACCTTCTCAACGAGCTGTTCACCCGTGTCGCCACCACCGCTTCGCTTCCGGACGAGTCGGGCGATGAGGACCTGGACCCAGCGGGTTTTCCTACTCCAGCTGAGCGAGCGGTGCACCCTCGGTTGCGTCCCCTAATCACTACGCCCTCTTGTATTCAGATAATGCCAATACATTTGAGTCCGAGGCAGTAGCGAGAGGTGCACCCCCCGTCCCTGTCTCCGTCCGAGTGACCGAGACTCTTCCTTCTGTCCTGGAGATGGAAACCCGCACTGCCCCCAAGCCAGGAATGAGGGCAGTGATGGAGGCCCCTGTCCCCGAGCTGGGAACGAGGACAGGCTCGCTTCGGCGTGTTCATCGCCTGAAGTGGGAACAGCGACTTCCCCAGCAGTATGTTGTCGACTTGGTCGAAGGCCGGAATTCCCTGCACATCCCGTTGGACCTGCAGTCCATTGAGACCGCCGCCCGGATGTCGGTGAAGGCTCTGGTTGACTGCGGAGCGACTGGGACTTCATTGACTCGGAGTATGTCGTCTCCCGCAACCTTCCGGTCCGGCGTCTTTCGCAGCCCATCCCAGTTCTCAACGTGGATGGCAGCCTGAATCAAGTGGGCGGCATCACCGGTGTAGTCGATATGGTGGTCGACTACAAGGGGCACTCCGAGCATATCCAGCTCGCCACAACCCAGCTCGGGAAGCAGCACATCATCCTCGGTTACTCCTGGCTCCAGAAACACAATCCAGAGATCAACTGGGAGACCAAGGAGGTTCGCATGACGCGCTGCCCGACTGGATGCCGCACCTGCCGGGATGAGCTACGGGCTGCCCGGAAGAATGAGAAACTCACCACCTCGATCCTCCAGCAGCTACGTGAAGGCCCGACCCCGTCTATCTGCGCTGTCGACTCAGAAGAATGGTCCGGGGATGATGGGTACAACCCGGCCGACAATGACAACTTTCCGGACCTCACCCTGGACTCAGAAGATGACAACAATGACGACGAGCTCGAAGAGGGTGATCACATCCTCTACACTGTGTTCGCCCCAGCTGAAAAGATTCGCACCGGAAGCACCGTCTCGCAGAGGCTCACGCACGGAATTCCGCACCGGCCAGAACTGAGGTCCCATCCTGGGCCGCAGATTTCTCGGACGTCTTTGACCAGGAGTCCTTTGACTCTCTCCTGGACAGGCAGATGTGGGATCATGCCATTGAACTCGTCCCAGACGCGAAACTGGCCAACTGCAAGGTCTACCCGATCTCCCTGCTCGAGCAGAAGGAGCTCGATGCCTTCATCTCGGAGGGATTGAGTACCGGCCGCATCTGCCCGTCGAAGTCTCTGATGGCGTCCCCGGTCTTCTTCATTAAGAAGAAAGACGGTGCCCTCCGGTTTGTCCAGGACTACCAGGCGCTCAACGCGATGACCGTGAAGAACCGGTACCCGCTCCCTTTAATCAATGATCTTATTAACCGGTTAAAAGGAGCTCGGTTCTTCACGAAACTCGACATCCGGTGGGGTTTTAACAATGTCTGGATCCGGGAAGGTGATGAATGGAAGGCCGCACTCCATACGAACCGGGGGCTCTTTGAGCCGCTGGTGATGTACTTTGGCCTTACCAACTCCCCGGCCACCTTCCAGACGATGATGAACGACATCTTCCAGGACCTGATTCTGTCCGGAGATGTCATGGTCTACCTGGACAACATCCTCATTGTGCATTCCGACCTCGCCCATCACCGCGAAATCGTCCGAGAGGTGCTCCGTTGGCTCTGGGAACACCGCCTTTTCCTCCGGCCGGAGAAGTGCGAGTTCAAGAAGTCCACAATCGAGTACCTTGGTGTCATCATCTCACACAACCACGTTGAGATGGACCCCGTCAAGGTCGCCGGTGTCGCCGCTTGGCCCACACCTGAGAACAAGAAGGACGTGCAGCAGTTCCTCAGCTTCACGAACTTCTACCGGAGGTTCATCCGGGCGTTCTCGGACGTCGCTCGGCCGCTTTTCGACCTGACGAACAGCTCATATGGTCAGAATAACCAGTTAAACCTGGGATTGATTCTAGGGGCTTAATACATTATCTCTGGGCAAGCATAACAGGTTATCTGTGGGGTGCCTATATAGGGCAAGACATCCCGGCAAGAGGTCAGGTGATCTCCGGGCTGGCCGAAGAATGTAACAGGTTATAATAGAGAATAAAAGAAAGGCGGTAGCAAGGCTTGAACTCAAAAGCCTATAGGTGATCTTACATAATAAGAACACCAGCACTCTAATCATTACACTAAAGCAGTTGGATGAAGTAGCAGGCATTGATTTCAATATATCTTGCTTCCCTTGTCCCAATATTTATTGATTGGTGCTGAACTACCTGAAAAATTGTAGTGGTTAGTGTCAAACAATTTTCCTGGCAATCTGATGCTTTCCAAGGCTGTCTAATGCCTTTTTATGTCCCTTGCATGCCATAGGCTTGGGACATAGGCAGCTAGAGGAATAACATGACAGAATAAATAGAAACAATAAATATTGGGACAAGAGAAGCAAGATATATTGAAATCAATGCCTGCTACTTCATCCAACTGCTTTAGTGTAATGATTAGAGTGCTGGTGTTCTTATTATGTAAGATCACCTATAGGCTTTTGAGTTCAAGCCTTGCTACCGCCTTTCTTTTATTCTCTATTATAACCTGTTACATTCTTCGGCCAGCCCGGAGATCACCTGACCTCTTGCCGGGATGTCTTGCCCTATATAGGCACCCCACAGATAACCTGTTATGCTTGCCCAGAGATAATGTATTAAGCCCCTAGAATCAATCCCAGGTTTAACTGGTTATTCTGACCATATGAGCTGTTACTGCTGTGTGCTGTGGTGCTCGATGCCAGCGACCGCGTTCCCCGCCTCACTCCCCCCCTCCTCGCTCTATGCCTGCGTCCCCAATCGCCAGCCCATCGCATGTCGGAGGTCGCTCAACATCCACCCCTCTGTCCCCAATGTCCACTGCGCAACACCAGACATACTCAACAACTCCGAAGATGACTTGATGAACTTTAACAAAGATCCCGGGGAGTGCGGCCAGCGCCAGAATTCGACTGTGGGTGACGATGAGGAGCATCATGATGTGATTGATTTTGACGAAGCTGTGGGGATATTTGACAAGGGCACGAAGCAGGCAGCGGAGGAGAACCTTGGTGCATCCAAGCGTCGGCGCAATAAGTAAACTGTCGATTGTAGCGTACTAAAATACATTAATGTAAATTACTTTCACTCCAACTTTGCTTGAGTTTCACTGAATTTCCAAGTGGATGGCCACTTGAAGTGAACCTAGTGAATTTCAAATCCCTACATTTTAAAAGAAATGTCGCTCCAAAAGTCAGGGAATTAACCCCGCGAAATGTTCCCTCACAGGGTCGAACCCAGCGAAAAAAGTCTGCGGAAGTCGCTGATTTTGGGTGACTTGTGCAGACTTTTGGAGCGAATTTCATGTCAAAACCCCGTGAAAAGGTTGTGGTTTTTTCGTGGGGTTCTGCGACCACAGTGCTATGGAGTTTGAACATTGGACAATGATTTCACATCAATTCAGCACACATTCAGTGTCAAATATTTCCATACACAGATCACAAATTGCCTTGTAGCTCGTTCCACCTGAAGATACAGTATTTCAAATGGAATATCTCAGCTGTCTGCACAGAATAAATGTCTTTGAGGCCCTACAAAAAAGTATGTTTTTGCTCCTCTTGCACCTCCCAGAACTCAACCATTCTAGATGTACTACCATGTATTATAGAGCAATATGATAGCCATGTCAATAAACTAAAACTCTTACCAGTTGGCCCCAGGCATCTAAGCACATGTTGTGCCGCCGGAGCCCAATTCTTCAGAAGTTCGATCCTTTGTTTGGTCAAGCTTGATTGATGTGAACACATATATGGAACAGGTGGCACTTGTCACTGTGGCTGTATGAAAATTTCATCCATAAAGTAACAAAAACTGTGGTTTGTATTCAACTACTTTATTAGCTCAACTTAAGTTCGGACCGAAAGTATCCCCCGTCGCACTCATCAGTTGAACTTAAGTTGAGCTAATAAAGTAGTTGGCCATCCATGGTTCCAAGGTACGTTAATTTGATGGAGGGTCTATTATGCAGTCAGAAAGAGAGTAGTAATTCATTATTGGACTCTAGCCTTGGTGTAACTCGAGCTGCCTCCGACCCCTTTGAGCTTCCCACACTTGAAGAATTGAACTAACGCATTTTGAGCAATCCCAGCAAATAGATCCGAGAGAGCGGAGATTAGGGAGTTTGAAGGCTTCATGCGTAATTTTATAAAGAGGGTGATGACTACTCCAGCCTCAGTCGCATTTGAAATTATCCCGGGAAGAGTGAGGCAAAGAACTGAACAACTCAGACAGTAATTATGCGGAAAATATTCGTTCAAACGAAGAACACCCGGAGACACGGATGCTGCGATTCCTTCAAGAGTCTTAGGGGAGAGATAACTGAACAGAATGGATGGAGATAGAGTTGTCCTGCCATTACCTCGGCCTTGGTGCTTTCAATCACCCAACTTCGAGAAAGTCTGATCCACGCCATTCTTTGTGAGTCCATACTAGATCAGAATTATCTGGTTTTCCGAAACTAATGTGTGAGTTGTCAGAGCTTGGGATCCAACAGACGAGTTCCAGGCGCCGAGATCCGCAAGCGGATGGTTATCTCCAGAGACGATTCAGAGTCAATCAATTTCCACAAAATGTTACTGACCCAGAACACAGGAAGCACCTGGATCTTGGAAATAAGGACGGCGGTATTCAATAGTCGGTCTTGCCTCACAGGAATCCGCAACAGCGTGATATATTTCGGCAGTGAAGCCTTATGGATGGTTGAATCGAAATGAATCAAGGCTGCTCTCATTGTCTTGATCGCCCCGTTGTGCGAGAAAAAGCGCTGGAATGAAATATTTACGTGGGAATTGACGAGACCTCAATCGAGCAAGTACGCTGAAACGACCATTCCCTTCGCACAGGCTTTAGAAAGACCGCGTCCTCACACTATCATGGGCTCGACGTGTAGTGCATCGGAGTTTCACCGGCAGTTGAACTTACATCACGGCTAATGCCGTCGAAACAAGTTGCCGGCCGTGATTTACGTCTGTATCATCTCGACGTCTCCTTCTCTTCCGCCATCTGTGTTTCTTCTGAACGTAGGCTCAGGCTAATCGTACGCACGCCCAATTGGCTCCGGCGGCGCATCTACGATTCAAACGCGCCATGAGGCTGGGCCGGCCTTGATTTTCTCTATTGCACGCCTCAAAGATGCCAAGATGTCTTCTCTATGGGTCCGCGCATCAGGCTTTCGACAGCCCTGCGAGAATTGCAATCGGATGGCGGTCTGGGAGAGTGCCTCGGAAATTCGGAAATCTTGCTTGAATCTTGCCGACCAGTCCTTAGAGAACAGGACGAGGTCAAGGATGGTCAGTGGTCACTCACACCTCGCATTGCGCTCTTGGTCCATCCATTTCTATTACCCCACTGCTCCGGGCTCTCCAATCGTACACGCTCGCAACACCTGACTGCATGCCGGCGACAATACCGCCGCCCGAGTGACACATTCAAGATGGAGAGCGAATCCTGATAGAAATGGCAGGAATCCTCCACCAGAACACCTGGTGCCTGTTCCCGGAGGTCTGCTGTTCTGGTTCATGTATATGTGATATTAAAGAGGCGCGGGGGTACGAGTAATCACCGAGCTTGCCTCCTTCTCCTCCGGCAAGAATCAGATTCAATGATCAAGATGGTCATTTGGGTCCAACCGTCGAATACGACAAAGCGAGCCGTAGCAGTGACTTTGGTGGCAATTGCCATTCTCTCGACCTTGGTGCGCCTGAGAATTCGTATTCGCACACGCAGATTCTGGATAGACGATCTTTGTGGGTTTGCATTTAATTTCTGTCCAGTATTATTTGCAATCTGTAATAATCCGGTTTCCAGGGGTTATTTTTGCTGCTTCTTACTCCCTTACGATGATTGTCGCAACGTGGTTGAGGAGCGATCCTTCTCAAAGCAATTCGACCATGATTACTGCCTTCTGGTCAACAGTTCCTGCCTTCATCTTTTGTAATTCTAATACCTTTCCCAGGGTCGCAACCTTGGGCTTTCCGAATACTCTCTGGTTAGTTCCATTGTTGTGTCTCGACTTCGGGAGACTCATCGGATTATACCCCAGGGCTTCCAGAACCAGCATTATATTCTCCATCATCCGTCTTGTCCCTCACGATAACCGGTCCAAGCTCCGCAAAGTTCCTGGGAACGACCAGTCCCAGGTCTGCCAGTAGTTCCGGGATTCCAAATCACTTAAACGGTTCCAGGAAAATCTGGTCCGTGATTGGCTCGGGGGTTGCCGCCTGGATATCTGAACACCCGTTGAGGTGCGATATCACGCATTCCTGGGAACGTTCGGTCCCAGGTCTCCAATCACGGCCCCGGTCCCGAACACGTCGGAGATGCCTCAAATCTGTAGTTCCTCTCGGGCAGGCCAGGTATGTTCATTTGATATTTTCAACCTCACCACTGGCCCATTTGATCCAGCTGCAGATCTACTCGAAGTTCCCCAACGACTCCGACTGAATCGAGCGTGCCGCCGAACCATGTGCACGGATTCCATTTTTTTGCACAAACCTGATGTCACGCGGGCGTCGAAATGGCATACTTATAGTTCGTCGGATTTCCCTCCGTTTCACTCCATTGACCCTCGCACTCAATTGCCTATAGAACGGGTCCGTCGGACGCCGTGCGGGCGCTATGGGTAAATTCTCTCTTGAGACTCCGCACGGCGAGGGTTCGACTCCCTCGCGACCCATGATAAATTATCGGCGCAATTTTTGGTCTGTGTTCCGGTTCTAGGGTTTTTTCGAGAATTACTTCTTCCACTTGTCCGAAAATGCATTTAGAGCAACGAGATCACGGTACGTATTCGTTCTTAACATCCCCGAACCAATTGCTCCAGACGTAATAGGTATTCGTAACATATTCGCTTTTGCGTAGCTGAGCCGAAATCCCTTCCATATCACTCCACAAACTGAACCACAGAACGGGTTTATAGGACGCGGTGACGCCCGCGAGTTCAACCACCCGCGGCAAGGGTTCGAATCCCTGCGACCCATGGTCACTAGATATTTCGACCTTTTTTTGCTCTCTTGCTTTTGTTCTACTCTTCGTTCGGGCTATCTGGGCAAACGGAAGCTGGTTTGGGGGTAGGGATCCTCACCGTACGTACCGTATACGGTACGTGTCAAAATACGTGAATACGGACGAGGAACCGTATACGTACGGTGGGATACGACGCAGCCGACGGTACGGTACGGATCACGTACGTATACGGCACGGTACGGGATACGGCCAACTTCGGGGCAACAAATCAGCGGATGTGGGATCGCGGCATGATTGATATCGGTTGAATTCACTGACAGCAGATCATCAGAACTTCAGAAGAGTGAATCCAGACCGAGATGGCATACCACGGCAAAGTTCAAGCGTGTTTGCCGAAATACGGCTTGATACGGACTCCGTATCCGTATACGTACGGGCTGCTCGGCACGTACCCAGATGGCTCCCGGTACGTGCACCGTACGTACGTACCGTACGTATCACCGTAACCCATACGTACGGTGAGGATCCCTATTTGGGGGGAGTTCTTTTTGCGCGAGCACTGTGCACAGTGATCGCGATGCGGGGAGCGTGTTTATTCCACAGACCGGGTCTAGCTTCTGCAGCTCGGGGTTTTATCTGCGCGCGTCATGGACATCTTTTTCGCTGGGATCGTATTTTGCCATCGACAGCGAACGACGTATGACTCTTCACTGATGGGGCACTGCGGCCAACGGATCACTTGCGATTTGTGATGGCAGCCGTGACAAATCGTAAATGACCCTTTCTCCTCCTCCGCCGCCACGCCACGTAAATAGTCGCTCGTCGCGCTGCACTGACCCAGCGCCGGGAGGCGTACGTTGGCTAGAGCCCACAATGCAGCTCGCGTCAATAAGAGGACGCGCATAAAAGACGACATGCCCATCTGTCTTCAACGACTACAATGCCCACCGACCGAGTGTTGATTGTCGGCGGCGGTCTGGCTGGCCCCTCCCTCGCCCTAGCCCTCGCCCGCCAAAACATCAGATCCTCCATCTTCGAGCTTCGCCCTACGCGCACCATCGCCGAGGGCTCCATCTCACTGGCGCCCAATGCTCTGCGCGCCCTGGACCACGTCATCGGCGTGTACGACCGCCTCAAGGCCGCAGCCTTCTCATACCGCCGACTCGCAATGCACGCCGATGACGGCTATCTCTTTGGTCACCTTGTGCAACACGACGACGAGTATGATGCACTGCGCATTCTGCGTTCCACCCTGCACAACATCATGCTCGACGCGTGCGAGGAGCAGCCTGAGCTCGTGCAGGTTCGCTACGGCGTGCGTATCACCTCCATCGAGGACCGCGACGACGGCGTCACTCTGCACTTTGAGGATGGCACAACTGCCCGCGGTGCGTTTGTCAAATCTCTACTACCATACTCATGTCTCACCCCGTCCAGGCGACATCCTCATCGGTGCCGACGGCATCCACTCCAAAGTCCGCGAACACATCCTCGGCGCCTCCGCCCCCACCCCCACCTTCCTCGGCTCCTGCATGCTCACCGGCACCCTCCCCCTCGCCTCCCTCAACGCCCCCCCGGACTGGACTTTCCCCGCCGTCCTCTTCACCCACGTCGGCCTCGTCTCCGTCTGGCCACACAACCCCTCCGGCACCGAAGCCGCGTGGTGCGTCGCCGAGGACCTGCCCCCCAAGGACCGCGCCGCCTGGCGCGAGTACGCGGCCTCGGGCGCAGCCGCGCGCGCGGCGAAGCGCAACTACGCGGGAGTGCAGACGCCGGTGATACGCGCGCTGATGGACAACGTGCGCGACGACGCGGTGAAGCTGTGGACGCCGCACTGCATCCCGGAGCTCCCGCGCTGGCACCGGGCGCGCGTGTGCCTCATCGGCGACGCGGCGCATGCGCTGCCGCCGAACGGGCAGGGGAGCGCGATGGCGTTTGAGGACGCAGCGTACCTCGCGCGCCTGCTCGGGGCGCACCCGCTCGGCGCCCCGCGCGACGTCGCGCGGGTGTTTGCGCAGTTTGAGCGCAATAGGAGGCCGCGCATCGAGCGCGTGCGCGCGCTGGCGCACGGGACGGGCGGGGCGAAGGGCGGGACGGCGGCGGGGTGGAAGTATACGCTGAAGAAGTGGGGGATGGCGGCGTATTTTGCGTGGAATGGGTATGAGCTGCGGGATGAAAGGATCTCGGGGTATGATGTTACGAAGCAGGATGTTGGCGTTGGCGTGGAGTAGGATGCCGGGCGTGTGTGAGGTTTTTTTCTGAGGTGTTGTGTACTTATATTTTAGCAGTATCTGTACGACTTGAGAATTCTACATCCTACTTCCAGTGTGTATCGGTGCGAACGGCTCTGAGTCGGGATGAGGGGGTGTAGAGTAAGTGAGTTCGACTGTGGCTTCGAGAACGGACATATCAAAAGCATCAACTTGAACTCCGCGTCCATTTGTGAATCCCGATGGCCTATTGAAAAAGAATCAATGAAGAAAGCCCTCTACAGCGACGCCTTCACATATGTAATGGTGAACGGCGAGAAGAGCCAACACCCCTTCCGTGTTTCACGAGGAGTACGGCAGGGAGACCCCCTGTCCTGCCTGCTGTTCGACCTAGCCATCGAACCACTCGCGGAATCCCTGCGCAAATCAAACCTGAATGGGGTAAAAATCAGAGGTAAAGACGAACCCTTAATTGCAACGCTGTTTGCAGACGACACCATGGTGTATCTAGATTCCAGCGACGACTTTGGTACGCTGACCGATATACTCGATGAATGGTGCATGGCGTCAGGAGCTAGATTTAATATTGGGAAGACAGAAATGATCCCAATAGGTTCGATCACTCACCGCGATAGAGTCCGAGCGAACCGTTTCGTCAACGGAATAGACGGCACGGCCATACCTGAGCACATAAAAATTGCAGCAGAAAAAGAGCCAATACGAACCCTAGGAGCGTGGGTTGGCAACGGAGTAGACCAGGTTGGAACTTGGGCACGTACGATCGAAAAAATAGATGCCTCCCTGGAACAATGGGAACAAGGGAGTCCGACAATGGAGGGCAGGCGCCTCATCATCCTCATGGTGGTAGGCGGTATGACCCAATACATGGCCAAAGTCCAAGGGATGCCGAAAGAGGTCGAGACCCGACTGGAAAAGAGAATTAGGAAGTTCTTGTGGGCAGAGAAGACTAGTGTCACCGTAAATCAGGAAACTGTCTACGCACCCGCGGACCAAGGTGGAAAAGGCCTATTAGATATTGTTGCGAGGAACGAAGCGATAGCAGTAACGTGGCTGAAGTCGTACCTGAGCTTCGGTGATGAAAGACCACTGTGGGCGTTTGTAGCCGACGAACTCCTAGCTAGAAAAGCACAAGAGGCAGACTCAAACGTCGACATGGAAATAAGGGTCAATACATACCTGCAATCCTGGGACACGAAGGTAACTGAACTCAAACCCGATCTAGCGGCGATGGTCAAAGCCGCCACGAACCACGCG
The DNA here is from genome assembly GCA_029282495.1 of Mycena albidolilacea. NCBI lineage: Eukaryota > Fungi > Basidiomycota > Agaricomycetes > Agaricales > Mycenaceae > Mycena > Mycena albidolilacea. The sequence goes on along the minus strand of JARIHO010000115.1, from coordinate 266,302 downwards.
CTAAGACTGGATGGACTCGCCATCTCCCGTGAAATCCAGCGGGAAATGCCAATCTGGTTCCACCAGAAATCAACGGCATCGAGAACACTGTTCACCGGCGGTCAACACCACAAAGACGTGATACGATGCCTAAAAGTAACTCACGAAATGCACAAAACCGGAGATGCAGCGGACCTCGCGCTAAAGCTGAGAACGGCGAGGCACAAGGATGGCAAAAACTGCCGCTGCATAACATGTGTGGAATTCCGGAACATCGGCTGCCGGGACCCAAACCGATGCATGAGACGAGCAAGAGATATGCTCAACTCCCTTCTCCCCAAATGGAACCCGCTGCTTCCCCAGCCGGAAGACTGGGAGGCGGAGATGGAAGACATACCTCCACCGGACGAAGACACGAAAGTCTTTGATGGACGAGTAACAACCACCGGGTCGCTAGCGGATGCATTCCGCATATTTACAGACAAAGCGATAAGCGGGGAAGTGGCGCCGGATAACCGATTAGAGCCAGAGCCAGACGAGGAGGACATCACAGCGTACACAGACGGCTCGGCCACCGACAATGGTATGGACGACGCCAGGGCCGGAAGCGGAGTCTTCTTTGGCGTGGGAGACGTCCGTAATATGGAAATACGAATCCCCGACGAACTGGGACCGTCAAACCAGTCAGCTGAAATATTAGCAATAAAAACCTGTGTCGAAAGCTGCCCAAAAGACGTTCCGCTCACAATTAAAAGTGACTCACTGACCATGATTGAGGGACTCACAACCAATCTGAGGAGATGGGAAGACGAAGGCTATATGACGGTAGCAAACAGCGATCTAATCAAAACGACGGTAGCTAGATTACGAGAACGTAAAGCGCAGACATACCTCGGCTGGGTCAAGGGACATGCCGGTGACGAAGGGAACGAAGCGGCGGACAGGCTCGCTGACAGGGGGCGTTTGAAACCCTCCCCAGACATGATTGACATGACAATCAGGGAAGATTTAGTCTTACCGGGGGCAAAACTTCAAGTAATGACCCAATCCCTGGCATATAAAATAATCAGGCAAAGGAGAGCGGAAACTATGGCCTACCAAGAGGCGCTAGACAGACCTGCAACGAGACGAAACATGAGTCTAGCCCAAGGAGCAGCCAGTGACTTCAACAACGAGTCAACGCCGGCGACGGCAATCTGGAAGGCGACGAAACATAAAGATTTCACCAGGAAAATACGTTACTTCCTGTGGATGACCCTGCACAATGGTTACAAGGTAGGAGACCACTGGAAAAAGATCGAAGGCTTTGAGGACCGGGAGAACTGCAGAAAGTGTGGAGTATTGGAAACCATGGAACACATTCTAACGAGATGCGACGCACCAGGTCAATCCCAAATATGGGATCTGGCGAGCGAAGTGTGGACGATGAAAACAGGAAAAGAGATGAGGCCGTCCTTCGGAGAAATCATGGCGTGCGGCGCCATCAAGAAAGAGGACGCCGGGGCGTCCAGACTATACCGGATTCTCATATCGGAGTCAGCGTACCTAATTTGGAAATTGAGGAACGAACGGGTCATACAAGAAAGAGACGGCGCATCCGAACGGGAGATTTACAACCGATGGAAAAAGACCATAAACAACAGGCTCGAAATAGACTGCCTACTTACGGACGCGAGGAAATGGGGCAAGAAATCCCTAAATAAGTCATTAGTGCTAACCACCTGGAAGGGGACACTAATGAACGAAGACAGACACCCTGAGGATTTTACTGGGGTGACCGGGGTTCTAGTGGGTGTGGGTTGATCGTGATGAAGGCTGCCTGTGAGCCGGAACGACCAACTCAAGCCCCACACGGCGCACGGCGACTAGTTCGGGTGCGTGTGCGTTTGCGCATTTCCCCGGGTGGCACTCTGTCGGCTAGGTTATATTTATTCCTAGCTACCAACTAACGGGGAGGACAGGCCGACTTGGTCGGTCCTGGGACCGGGTGGCGGGTTTCTGGAGACGTAAGAAACAACCCGGTAGGAGAACGCATAGCGTTTCCTGCTCCTCCTACCCAAACGTTCCACAAAAAAAAAAAAAAAAAAAAAAAAAGAATCAATGAAGAGTGACATTCCAGTGGTGCGATTGACGGGTCAGGACCAAATATAACTTCCTTTCAAGCTCTCTACATTATAAACTCAAGTAAGAGTTACTTCGATACACCCCAAGTGTGCATCCTATCTATGTCGGGCCCGACTCATTACACAACAATTAATACAATAACGACGTCCGCACACCGCTTTAACGTATCCATTCTCGGATACAATCAATCTATTCTCCGACCCGACATCAGCAACACGGCCGAGACCACAGTCGCCTTGAGAAGTCGTTTCTGCAGCGCCTGGGGCGTCAGCTGGAGCGTTATGAGGTTTCCAGCGCCCTGCGATCGTGATAGCGATAGCGATATCCGTGCCAGGGGCTGGGAGGCCTCCGAGTTGGCGAGAGGAAATAACTGGAAGTATGTAAGAATCCACCATGAACACGACGCGCCGAAAAGCACGCGCACCTCGACGAATCCCCCGTTCGGCCGCCAGCTGAATTGCTCTCCGCCGGCTATCATCGTTCTGCATCTGCCGGCACGAATTGGGGTAAATGATGGGGCAAGAGAAGGGAAGGGAAGGGACGACTCACGCGCGGTCAGAGGAGAGGTAGAGCCACTGGGACGTGCGCAGCGGCCATCCCAGGCCGTCGAGCGCGAGCGTCGGATGCGCGCCGGCCCATGTTATCACCGCCACGCGGCGCCGCCCGCTGGCCTCTTCCACCACCGTCGCAGCGTCGTCGCTGGAGATGTGGAAGTGCGTGCGGTTGTCCGGCCCGAGGACGGCAGAGTTTAGTATGCTGTGCGCGCGGGGGGAGCCGGAGGGGACGACGGTGTATGTGGCGAGGGAGTCAGCGGGCGGGGTGAGGGTGATGTGGGGACGGGTACGGGAGGGCGCCGTGCAGAGACGGTTGCGGCTGGGTGCCCCAGGTCGGTGATGCCTGCAAATGGGGGCCGATATGCGCAGCGGACCAGCCTTGGACGAATGGGTTCAAAGGGGCTGGACATTCTTTACATACGCTAAACCCAAAAATACACAGATACTCGCACTCACACCATAGATACTCGCCTGCCCGACACCGGGCGCGATACGTCTCATCGATCGACCTTTGACTAGGCCTCATTTCAATCGCGCCTTGAGAGCAAAGTACAACCTACAAATATGATTGAATCAACAAAGCGAACCAAAGAGGGAGCCAAGCAGCGAGGAGAAGAACGGAAGGGGAAGAGAGAGAGCAGACGCACACAATCCAATAAATCACCGTAATCCCAGTCACGATCCCCGCCCACGCGCCGTACGAGATGCCCCCGATGTGGAGGTTGTCGAGGACGTCCGTGCCGGAGACGGCGCACGTCTCGTGTGTCGATGACGTCGGACTGTAGGCGCGATGAGCTGGGTCGCAGTGGGGAGGGAGGGAAGGTCATACATTGGTGAGCAGCTCAAACGCATAGTGTTGGTAGTCCATGTAGTGGAATGAATAGAACCAGAAGCCCGGGAGGGAGCGTGCTTTGATGCTATTGAAGATCATCAGAATCTCCTTAGCTTTCGAGGAATGAAATGATGCGACGCACAAGTACCCGCCCACACTCATCCAGAATCTGTTCACGCTGGGAACAGTAACTCATCAGTCTAAAATTCCGATTCAAATCTGGAGGGGAACTCACAACGCGCCAATCGCCAGTGCCGCGACGAACATGGGCATGAGCGCTGCGACTACGAGCATCTGGCTCTCCGCCGCCGGGGTGGCGAGGTACCAAAACGCGAGGAAGCGGAAGAACGCCCTCCCGCCGGGGTGGAGGCCCTACGAAAATCATATCAACACCTTAGTCACAGAGCAATGGAGGAAGAGATAACTCACGATCGCCCAATACGAAATCAGCGTAAACAGCAGCGTGTACACACCGAGGAACGGCATCCCCACGAGGGTATTGGCGAGCACGAACGGCAGCGTCGTGTAAAGCCCATTCTTCGTCTTCCGATAGTACACCGGCGTTCGAACCAAACATTTTGAGAATGTTTCGGCTCAAATCTTTGTTCAATGTTGCCTCGGACATTGAGACAACATTTCGAATGTAATCCCAGAAGAGTTTTCCAAGAACAACATGCTCCACATATATGCAAAGGATATTGTTGAATTGTTCCCTCAAAGATATTCACGGTAATTGGATCACTCTTGGAACGGCATTCATACAAGATAATTCATTGGTTTCAAAAATAGCATTGAGCTATACTAATGTATGTAAATGAAGTACGGTATAGTATGTCCACAGGGGGACAGCGGAGCGTAGGCATTTGTATTTAATAGAATATTTACTTCGCATCCTGGCGCGATGGGGGATTATTGTTATCGATGGGGTGGTGGTGTTACGTGGCCGCGGTGGATGCGGAGCCTGAAGCCGCCGCCGATAGCGAGGCTTGAGGACGACGGGGGCGAGAGCCGGAGGCGCGAGCAAGCCCCGGGATATCGACGGAGCCATATGTCTTGAAGTCGGGGTCTAGGACGTGCCTCTTGATGAATCTAGTACGTCGATGGTCAATGGACAATTTGTGCCGTGGCCGACATCCTTACCTGGATAAGTCAGCCGCGACAGGATGCTTGTTCCGGAGGTTGGCGAGTTCGGTATCCACGGTGGTCCAGTACGCGTTTCCGGGAGCCTCGGTGATGACTTGACGCTAATAAATAATTCAAGATGCATTGGCACCATATGAATAGGGACGTACCAAAAGGGCGACACGCCCGCACAAGGCCACATCAATCTTGAGGGTTAAGAGTTTTTGCTGCGAGATGAGGGCCTCCGTAAGCTCAACGATGTTCAAGGCATCAGAGCGCAGTGTTTGCCCGGGAGCGGGATCGTTCCCACGAGATCCAAGGATCTGAAGCAGACATGAGTCGATGCGAGCGGTAAGCCATTGTCCATTACACACCGTATGCTTGACCCCATTGCGCCTGGAGGTCAAGGCACCACCAATATCATCCTTCACAGCTTTCATCTGGTCACGGTCGCCTTTCATGGCGTCAGTGAAGCCCCACGAGACTCCATGAGATATGACCAAGTCCTGCAACGAACATGAAGAGCAAGGATAACGTGAAGAAGGCGTACACACTGTCAACAACTTAACGGGTCCAATCTTCTCATTACGATAGGCAGGTATGGACGAATCGAGGATCAGAATTGACGCATTGTCGAGGATCTTGCCCTAGAAAACATTATTGTAGCATAAGACGAATGAAAGGCAGGCCTCTTACCTGGAGTTTCTTTGGCAAGACAATGAGGGCTTCACTTGGTGCGATAAGTCGCTGGTGATGGGCGAGTGAAAGGACTGATCCGGCAAGAAAGATCAGCTTCTCGGCCTGGGGATACTGGAACGCTGTCAGCTTCATTCAGAGATGGAAGAGGAATAAAATCTCGCCTTCGCAAAGGTTTGGAGTTGATCATGGTCGACCTTCGTCAACTTGTGGACACGAGACATCTCCGTAGCAAATTGGGTCATGTCCTCGGCGGGACGTTTGTGCTGAACAGTTTGAGCGACGGTCCTGGTGGGAGAAGGGGTTGTTGGGTCGTCCAGGCGCACAGGACTCCGCCGAATGGGCGAATTGGGCAGAGAGTCGGGTTTGAGTGGGGAAGAATCAAGGGGCAATTCGGCAAGCTGAGAAAGCGATGGCATGGTGGTTCAGACCGCAAGAGAGGAAACGAAAGTGGGTAGAGAGCGAATGAGAAGGGAAAAAAGAGAGTGGCAAAACGTGGCGTCAAAAGAACAACGTGTGTGCCCATCACATCACAAATAGAATTTGCGCACGGGCCACCGAGGGAAAAACATACCGATCTCAGTCCACTCCACTCACATTGAATCCGAGCTCATGCCTGCGATTCGGAGAGACGCTGGTAAGTCCCAATAATTTACTCGGAGATAAACACAGTCCGCGAACACATTTTGGCAGCGGATTTTGAGCCAATTCCGACTGATGATCTAACGAAGCCATCTCGGGTTAAATGCTTGGTGTGCTCCACGAGCCTGCAGGCCGTTGAGATGCTTTCATCATCTGTATCGAAACATCGTACAAGCTCGGATCGGCACAAACAAGCCCTGAAAGTTCGAGCTGAGGCAATTGCGACCAGTACACAAGAATCAGCTGAGATCGCGACCCACACTCCGGCTGTTCTGAACTTGGCTGACCTGTTTCTTGGGGGTCCGTCCGATGATTCGGATGAAGAATCAATGCCTTGGGCTGCCAACCAGAATCCATTTGAAGAAACTATGACCTACGGTGATGAAATCTTCGATGCGGAGGGACAACAAATCTTGTTCAGTGCGGGGAAGATTCCATTGGACACCTCATCGGATGCCGTGTGGAATGACTTCTCAAATCTTGAATACTACAACCACACGGTGTTCGGTGAAATGACTCCGATGATGGAGCAATTATTCGACCACACAGATGATTGTACGGTGGCAGATTCCGTGGCAGCGATGGCCGCAATGGGTGGGTGAGATCAATAGCGGGTGGAAGTCCGACTTGACACAAGTTACTGTCAGGCTTGAATGATTCAGATGACGAAGGCAAGGAAGAAACAGAGTCGGCAGCTGCCAGTGACTTTGATAGCGACTGGGCACCCCACGGATCAAAGCCCGTGAGCAAAATGATCATGATACCTTCCTCTGCTTTAAATTGTAAACACTAGATGTTCATGCTGGATTTGCTGGACAACCTCCCACGACTTCGTTTGTCAGACGACCATTTAAAGGCAATAATTTGGGTCATGAAAGAGTGCGGAACACCGGATGTTCCGTCATTCTATGCCCTGCGCAAAATGCAAGCCAAATTGACACAGGCTGTGGGTTTGAAACCGCAACACCATACCTCTGCTTTGAATAATCAGTTCTACATGAATCATCCGAACAATTTAATTCGTCTGGTAAGAACTGATTCAATTAGTGCTGCCACATTGCCGATTTAACTGCATGTCCAGGACTTTGCCAATCCGCTGGTTCGAAAGTTCATTCATGTTTATCCGGAGGTCACAACTACCATCTCGGAGTTCTGGCAGGCAGCCAAATATGTCGAAGAGATCGAGCATGATGAGCTGTCTCCAATGTGGGCAAACTGGGAATTATCTCCGCATCGGCACTTCTATATTCGCGAGCTCGCACAATGCAAAAATCACGACTATGTCCTACCGGTGCGATGGCTTGTATACAGGGACCTCATCCATGCCGATGCCTACGCAGTGAGCCAAGAAGCGGTGAGTTCAAACTATCTTGTACACTGTATTCAATTTTAATCGAAAACAGTCGGGAATCTTCACTGTGGAGGACCATAGAGTTATCCGCATTCTTGCCACAGACCTGCAATATAATCTTTTGGACATTCAAGTGCAACAGGAAATAGCCTTCTCAGGTTCAATTTATGCTCACCTTGTTTTTCCAAAGCTAACATTCAGCTGTGTCTAGATACAAGAACTGCTCTGACACCATACAGTCCCCATCCAGTCCGAATTACTGCCCAGGGACGGCCGGTATTTGTACTCCGAATCATGCCTTGGGCAGATGATGTTTCCGGTAACCGAAGCAAGCAATACAATGCCCATATGAACATGTACCTCGCCAATATCAATATCCCGCATAAACTGCTTGCACAGGAGTATTTTGTCCGATTCTGTGCAACTTCTCCCCATGCTTCATCGCTCGAACAATTTGACGCCCTATCAATGGACTGGTATGATGTGTTCGGGATTTAATTGTGAACACCTCTGATTTCATTGATAGCAAAGGCGATAGCTGGACCTCAGCATACGATTGCGAACTGAAACAAGAAATATTGTTTCAGATTCGCGCTCATCTGCTGCCGGCAGATAATCCTCAACAAGCAGAATCTGCTTCAACAGCAGGGTCAAGTTCAACATTCTGGTGCCGGGTGGATGACAACGGTGGGTCCGCTTCACATCGTGAAACAGACACTGGCTATCATGCACTGTTTTCTGTGAGTGGTTGTCTATCAAATTGTATCTAAATGCAAGTGATGAAACACACATTTGGAAAGCCTGGAAAACCACGAACACCAGAGGAGACAATCACAAGGATCAAACAACAGATCAAGGCGGCCTGTCTCGGCGTCGAATCGGCCGTTGAAACACTGCAGACCGAAACTGGAGTTAATGACAAGATTGCAGCACATTGGATTCGCCTCCTAATCACAAAGGCACGCGACATCCAGCAAGACAAGGTTTACAACCGCACCACACGGGATCCACGCCTCAATGACAAACATATCAAAGGGGTGGAACGCGAGCAGATCAAGCAAGCTATCATCGCCGAGATTCAGAATGAATTGTTTGCATGGGTGATTTTACAACCCGAGGATCGATATCAGGCCTTGAGCGAAGAGTCACGTAAGTATTCATTCTCACACCATAACCGTAGACTGAGTCCTTTGAAAGGGAAGGAAAATGAGTTGCGTCCCGGGGACCATTACAATGTCCTCTTGTCCCTTCGTGGTCTTGACCCACACCGTGACAGCCCATGCGAAATTCTGCACACCTACCTTTTGGGTGCAGACAAGTATGTATGGCATGAAACAACCAAGCCTTGGAACGATGCCCAGGGTGAAAGTTTTGCAGCCCGGCTTCAGTCGGCTTCATTTGATGGATTGAACATGGCGCCGCTTCGGGCTAGCTATCTGGTGCAGTATAAGAATTCGCTTATAGGAAAGCATTTCAAGGGTCTGCAGCAGCTCGCCATTTTCCAGCTGGACGAGACACTGTGCTCGCCGGCTGTTTTCGAGCTCTGGAAGGCCAATGGAGTCCTTGGTGCGCTGCTCTGGTACCCAGAAATAAAAAATATGGATGAGTATTTGGTGAGTTGAATTCGGTTAAATTTGTCTGATTTCCCTGAATTAAACTTTCAGGCTGATCTTTCAGTCGCCATCGACAATGTATTAGACTGCTGGGCAATTGTTGAGCCAACCCGCATCACAGTGAAGTACAAACTACACGTCCTTTCCCACATTCCGGATGATGTTCGGCGGTTCGGACCGTCTATTTTGTTTGCGACTGAGATCTTCGAGTGTTGGAATGCGGTGTTTCGCTTGTGCAGTGTTTTATCAAATCATCAGGCCCCAAGTCTGGATATTGCAACAACACTGGCTGACATGGAGAGGTTCAAACATCAAGTCAGTGGTGGTTGGTGGAAGCCAGAAGGTGGCGATGAATGGACACAGGCGGGCGTGAGAATACGAAACTTTCTTACCGGAAACAAACAACTTCAACGCCGTCTCGGGTGGACACCACCAAATGCAATCAAACCCGGTAAACTTCAAATATTGTCTCACAATGCAGCATGCTTACAGGTATTCAGGGACTATCAAGATACTTTCAAAAGCGAAACGAAAATCGGGTTCATGGAACACCATCCTTGGTCCACGTTGGAAGGAGAAGACAATCAAAGCTGCTCCCCCAGCTGCAACATCCAACACAATTTGGAATGATTGTAAACATGCTGTCGCACGTTCCGAGGATATTTGTTTTGTCAACTCGTGGGTGTTCTTCACAGCGAGCACAAAGGTATCATATATTTGGAGAGACTGTGGGCAGGTTCTAATTTATTTATGCAAAAGATAATTGCTGGGCGCATTGCAAATATCTTGGTTCCTGAAGGCTCTGCTCAGGATTCCGGCGCAGTCATTGTCATTGAACACTTTGGCATATCAGATTTGAATGATGAACGACTCCAGATGCCTCTCTTGATTCGAACAGCTGAGAACTATGCTGTTGAACCCAAGGTACCGTGATCCATGTGAAGGGTGATGTCAATTCTCAATGCTATCCAGGACATCTTGTTCAAATTCAATGCGCAACATGACTGTTCACATTTTTCTTGCCCTGTAGTCCATATTAGAGGGCCAAATCAAGAACGCCAGGCTTCGAAAATCACCCGGAAGATGAAGGTTCATTCAGATGATTCGCGGTTCCACCTCAATTTGCACGCTCTCCACAATGCTCATCTTGTGAGAGAGACCTTGCCTCGCCACCTAACGGCGCCAAAACCATACTTCCCTGATCGACATGCCAAACACAAGGAGTTTGCGGCCATATTGCGGGAAACAGGACCCGAAAAGCGGGCGCAGGCACAGGCAAGGGGTCAAGCAACGAAATTGAGAAACAAGCAGGACAAGGAGGACAAGGCCACTGCTGCCAAAGAAAGAGCGTTGATATAATAAGTAATGTTTATTGACAGTAGCACGGTGTCTAGCTGGAGTGGTGCTTGAACATTTTTGAAATATTGCTGATATGTATGTCAAATGTCGAGACAAAAATGTTGCAAAAATGTTGCAAAAATACTCCTGGGACCTTTGCCAGAATATCCCTTAGACATTCTCCGAAAATGTCCGAGATATATCAGATTGAAATGGCGGTGTAGACTGCATGTTCAAGGACTGCACGTGAGGAGTATATTCAGTGATGGGTTGAATCGAAATAACGGGAGAGATTTGAAGGAGAGGAAGGGACGTACATCCAGGGATCCCAGCGACGGACATCTGTGGCGGAAACAAAACACACGTCAGGATTTTTCGCGGCATCCTGCTTAGAAGAGAAAAGGGGGAAGGGGACTCACAAATGCCAAAAACGCTACATTGTAAAAGTGCACCGAGAGGCGGTCGTTGATCGTCGAGTCGGCGGTGCCTAGTCGAATCCAGATCGTTCTATCAAATAAGCGTGCATCAGAGTTGGGACAAAGGTAGGTGGAGATGGGTATTCGAAGGTAGAAGGTAGGTGGAGGAGGCGGAGGCGAATTAGGAGTTGGGGTAGACTGAGACGGAGGCGACGTAGGGATCGGGTAGGGATAGAAGGGGAAGTAGATGGAGAAATCGGTAGAAGTGGAAGACTCAGAATTGAATGGACGGGGGCGGAGACGAAGTAGAAGTTTGGAAGAAATAGATAGAACCGGTGATGGAGACGGAGACGAAGTAGGAGTTGGGAGCGGTAGATGGGCAGATGGTGATGGAAGTAGAGAGGAGGATAGACAATGGGTCAGGAGTCGAGGGTGGAGTAGGACGCCGAAGTAAAGAGGAATAGAGGACTTACACGAGCATTGACCCCATCCCTACACCGCCGAAAAAAATCGTCAGTCAAGCTGCCGATGCCGGGTGAGCGCAGCGGGTAGGGGGAGGGAAGCCAGGCAGACACGCGCAGCGGGGTCCGAGTGTCCTGTGCGACACCGCTGTGGCGGGTGCGACGTACGGGGGTGGTGCGTCAGCACGCACGCCCATCGTGCATCGCATGCCACGACACGGAAGCTCACTACACACACGGTGCGACGCGTCCGCGGGCAGGCAGGGATGCGCGCACGCAGACGATGAGGGGTCGTGTGAGGTCTTGTACAGCGGCGCGGCTGCGAACACGGGTGCCGAGGCTGAGTATTTCTGGTATTTGGCACCAAGGCTCGTGCGTGCGTGCTCGGGAGGCGGGCCGGGAAAGGCGGGCAGCGGCGAGCAAATACCCAGGCGGGAACGACCCACCGACGCGCAGCGCACGCCGCCGCCGCTCGTCGAGAAGCCCAAGGACAAGACGACGGGGTCCAAAGCAGCGCGCGAGAGCGCGCCCAGGGGCGAGGCAGAGGCGGATCGAGCAGCGCACGCCGTACACGCGTATAGGGCCAGTGTCGCCGCTGGCAGGCTACCGCCTCGTGAGTTGCGCTCGCTCGAATGCCGGGTGGTGTGTGGGGAGCGGCGCGCCTACCCCATCTTCGTGTCTTCGCTTGCCTTGGCTCCCACTTCCTCTTCCTACTTCCCTTCTTTCACCCATCCTTCTCACCCCAGATGCGCGCCGGAGCAGGTGCGTCATGGGTGGGTCTGGTGTGCAGCGAGGGGGAGCGCGGAAAGCAAGGCGAAGTGTGGGGGTGTATGCGCGCGACGATGCGATCCTGAGGCGAAGAGCCTGGTCGTGCTGCACGATGCAGTGAACGACACGGACGACGACGCGTGGGGCGAGAAGCGCGGGCGTGGAAGCCCGCACTCGGGAACGGCGCGGTGTGAGCAGCGCTAGAACAAAAGAGAAGGCGATATAAGCATCACCGTGTACGTCCAAACGCAGCTTATACGAACGTGACGAACGTGTGAGTAGGGCTCCAACCCGTCCGTCGAACGGGACGGCCGTCGTAAACGACGGCCGTTGGGCACCACGGGACGGGTCGACCCGTCCGTTTCTACCATGTGCGAGAGATCAAAACGGACGGGTCCAACCCGTCCCGGCCGTAACGGCCGTTTCGACGGGTGCTCAAACTTTCACAGGACTAAGGTTGAGTACAAGTAAGAGCTTGGACAAAAGAACAACGGGTGCTCACACACACCATAAATGAGTTCCTCACACCCATTTTCGCCTGTATCCTCGCACACATGTATTTAGAGTTGCCTTTTTTTGGCTTACACCTCCCGACGTGATGCCGTCGGGAGGCAAGAATCAAGACAAGGACCAGCGGATCAGGTCACGGCATGTCTCAGAGCGAAGAGGAATACAACCTGAATACAACACCGGCTTAGTATCTCAGTTTTAATAGCTTTGTTGTCTGTATAGCATGATGTATAAATGGGTCGTTTGTCAGGTTTGAGGACTAGTTATAGAATACATCTCGGGCATCAGATATAAGGTGTGCCGACATAGTTTCCCTCATTTCGGCGAAGCGTGATCTGCCTCAAAGCGATCTAGGGAGGCGTAGCCGGACTCATGTGTCTAGCTCCCCAGACAGGCATATATATTAAAGTAAATTCGTGAAGCACGAGGGGGCTGAGAATATAATGCTACTCGTGATGCCATCGCCGACCGAGGATTCCCGGGTTCGGCTCCTCGTAGATTGTGTTTGTAAGCCGTTTTCAACGTCTGACTGTTTTGAGCTTGAAAAGGGTGACAGTGAACGGTTGGATTGGCCATGTTCCTTGATTCAGACAGCAAATGTCGGCGTATCTGGTTCTCGCCCTCTCCACTGAAGCATCGGAAGCTGGGTTTATTGTACATAAATGCTTCAACTCCTCGGGATACACGTCAGCCGGAACCCTCAGCCAACTAGCACCTCAAGAAGTGACCCTGGAGCCTTATTTCAGATCCAAGGAAAAACCTTACGCCAACTTGCGGAATTTGTGTGTGAAGTTTTGCAAATGTGTGTGTGAAACTAAGATCTGAGTGCGAGGATATGCGAGATGTTCTGTGTCTGAAGTCGGTCTGCCGGAGAATGGTGTGAGTAAATGTCCAAAATTTGTGTGTGAATGCCCAAAATTTGTGGGCGAGACCACTGATTGTGTGAAATATTAAATGTATAAAGTGAATGCCATAGCTGACAGTCAAGTTGGAAGCGCACAGAAGTAGAATGTATGTACTCGGCCCTGTGTACTAGTCAAGCAGTGCTGGTGCCGCGGTGCGTTGATATGGTCTGATTCAAGTCTGATCATCATGCCGTACTGCACATGTCGATGGATCAGTTGATAAAGTGATGGTGGATTGGTCGGCACAGGCTGCTCAGGAACACCGGAAGTTGCCGAGAAGGACCCGTCGAACCCGTCGAACGGGACGGGTACGGGTACCCGTCAACGGGGCAGACCCGTCCCGTACCCGTCCCGGCAGAGGAAGGCTCCAAGTTCCCAACGGACGGGTGCCAACCCGGCCGTTCCCGTCCGTCGACCCGTTGACGACGGGCACGGGTTGGAGCCCTACTGTAGTAATCCGACCAAGTGTTCAGGTGACGGGTGACGCCCACCCGTGAACTGAACACTTTAGGTATCGGTGACAGTGATATCCCACCAAAAACGCGGAAAAACGCGGAAATTTTCGGTCCGGGAAATGCCGAGCTGCCTTATATGGTAATTTTCCGTGATTGCCGAGGAATGAACATCTTACCCAGTGAACACTGTTGGTGACGGGTGACACCCAGTGAACACTTGGTCGGATTACTACAGTACGTGTGAGTCAGCGCACGCCCGTGCTCGCATGTGCAGCGAGCCGCCGCAAAGAATACGGAGACATGAGGGAGGCTACAATAATAAAACGATGGCAGTGTCAGTGTGGCGCGAAGGCAAGGCAAGCAAAACGCACCTCGTCCGCTGTGCCGGGGTGGTGAGCAGCGCAGTCGGGTCGCGTGCTCAAATAGGTCTGCGGGGACGTGCTCGACGCCGCCCAGTGCCGACAGCCGCACCAACAGCAAGAACGACCGCGTTCGAGAGATTGACGGAGGTGGAGCGAGAAGCGCGCGGGATGCTCGGACCGGCGGCACCATCGCAATGTGACGAGTTCAAGTTCGCATTGCGTTCGCCTCATGTTCAGTGTTCTTTCGGCAGCCAGGAAAAATGGCGCAAAGTTCCTCGTCTCCGGGGAAGGTACCAAGCTCGAGCTGAATCCTGAATTTTAATCAGCTTGGGTGGAATTTATGTAAATTGAGCTAGGGAAAATGGAACCGGACGTAGGCAGACGGTGGGTGAAAAATCTAGGAGGGTTGATACTGAATTGTCGGTGTTTATCAGAGCTACGCCTGCGCCTCGCGCACGCTGACTGATGCGCTGCTGGGGAAAAGGACGCCGGTGTGAACCAATGGTGGCTTGCTTGAGCTGACACGGAATATTAAGACCGCCGGCCTTCTCACTTTCACCATCTATATGCTCGCAGAACATCCTGAGATCTTGACCAAACTTCGAGAAGAAATCCTACGCATTGTGGGGCCGACGCAGCGTCCCACATTCGACAATTTCAGGGATATGAAGTATTTACGGGTGAGTACAGTACAATTCAATCATTTTCTGATGAACATTGATCACACACACATGGCCGTCCTAAACGGTATGCCCCAATTCCATCTATCCAAGCGCAGTCCACAGGGTAACCTCGGATATTTCAAACGGACAGAAACTCTACGACTCTATTGTCCTGTGTATGCGAGTACCTCTTCTATGCACGCGTTTACTCACAGTGAATGAATGATTTGTGGGCCGTTCAACGTGAGGTATGGCTGTTTCCCTCCGAACTAAAGCAGCGTCCCATCATCTCATCTTTTCACAACCAACCAGGACCGCCGTCCAACCAGCACTCCCCCGCTCCAACAAAGACGGACGGCCGCTCTTTCGTCCCGGCCGGAACGCGCTGTGCATTCTCTACGATTCTCATGCACCGCCGGACGGACCTCTGGGGGCCGGAAGCGCTGCAGTTCGACCCCGAGCGCTTTTTGGACGAGAGGTTGCACAAGTACCGTAAGTGATTGATTATAGATTCCTCCTCGCTGTCTTCGTGAAGCAATTGATGGCCCATGCAATCTGTAATTTTTTCAGTGACGCCCAACCCATTCATCTTCCTCCCCTTCAACGCCGGGCCGTGCATCTGTCTCAACCAGCGGTTACGTCTTGAGGGTTTCATCGACAATAACATTATCGAATTCAACTCGGAATTGTAATTATTCGCAGTTCGCCTGCCACGAATCCTCCTTGTTCCTCGTCCGCCTCTTGCAGACGTTCTCCGGCGTTTCGTTCGCCTCGAACGCCCAGCCTCCAGAGGGACGCCCGCCCGCGAGTTGGAAAACGGATGACAAGGCGGGGTGGAAGGCGCACGAGAAAATCAGACCGCGCTCGCATTTGACGATGTTCGTTTTCGTGCGTGTCTTCAATTTAATTTCTTTAGTGTTCCAGAAGGTTCATGGAGCGAACAGGGCAGACTGTGGGTCAGGATAGAGGAGGTGGGTGCGGCGGAGGGTGTTTGAATCCACCGCGAGGAAGAAATGTGAAATACTGTCTGGTGGGAAAGACCAGAGCACACTCGAAGTTATACATTATTTTATGCTCTGGAACCTATTTTCTACGCTGTTCCCTTCATTCTTTCCATCTCCTCTTGCTGATCATTCCTTCCTTCATTTAGGCCACTGGGACTCGTACACGTTCAGTGAGTAGCTATATGAAGCATTCAAACCACATTCTCCAGTAAATCCCTGAACTGAAAAGTGCACCGGTTGCCCAGAAACTTTGTTAACTGCGTGAACTTGGTGAACTGCCCGTGAACCCTCGTGTCCTATTAGTAATACCGTATCCGGACGGTTATTTGGTCCAGCGCTCTCTCGGCCTGGCTGCCGAGAAGTGACAAGTCGGTGACACAACGCGTTAGGTCGACCTCATCGCCGCTGACGACGCGATACCCCGCCGTCAAAAGCTTGAGGCAGACGGTATGCATCCGGACTATGTCCTAAATCTTTCATACAATGTAGCTACTACTTGACACACTACTCTACGCAATATCATGTACACAATATAAATCTATCATACAAATCGAAACGAAAAAAACGAAAAAAAATAATAAATGAATCTACCGCCGCTTCTCCATGCAAACCCGCTCCCACTCCCAAGATATATTCCTTCAAGTTGACCACAGGCCGTCAGAAGTGCGTGGGAGTTGAGCAGCATTGTCCCGCTCAGCGTGCGAAGAGTATTTCCACGCGCGCTGCTGCTGGTACCAGGTGCCATAGGAGAACTCGCGCCCAAAGACGGATACAAAGCTCTCCACCATCGGCGGCGCGTCCATCGAGGAGAGCGGGTACTCATACGAGAACATCGGGGTCGGGTCGGGCGGGATAGTGCAAAAGGATCGCCAGGGTCTGCGGTGCTTGGGGACGGAAGCAGGGCGATGACCTACCAGCAGGGTATCCACTCTCCACAGGGATGTTCTTCGTCCTTTCCAGGGCACTGAATATAATGGTGAATTGGCGGGACCGGCATGGAGGCACACATTGTTGGCTAGTTTGTGGTATATTTAGTACAGAGGGTTCTAGAATTAATGCTCTCAGTATACACAAGGTTTCGAGCTAGGCGGGCACTCACAATGTAGGGAAAAGCGAACCTACCGATGTGGGGGAACGGAGAAAGAGGTTGATGCCATCAACGGAAAGCCGGCCCAAACACAAGCCAAACATGTTATGCAAGCGGTTCACGCCAGTTCACGGGTTAGTTCACGCAGTTCACGTAGTTCACGCAGTTCACGGAGAACTCCGTGAACTTTCTTATATACGTATGTTCTCCCATTCTGAGTTGAACGGATGTCACGCATCACAGGCCGCGCGAATTGAACGAAATGCTACATTATTCTACAGCCGTACCTTTTGCCGCACACTCTGCGTTCACCCGCTTCACGGTATCCGATGTATCGTATGTTTCGATCTCGGCTCGGACACCATCTTTGCTCTCGTACAGCAGGAGGAGCGCTTTCTGTGCATTGAGCACGGACTCCCCTTCATTGATGATTGGCTCCAAGGGACAGACAGTGGGCAGGATTATTGGGACCTAGCAGAGACATTCCTCGCGGTGCGGCGCGCCGGGAAGATTGATCGTGAGTTCCTTCCTTGAGTGTCCTACTGGCGAGATTCAACACCATTTCAAAAAGTTCAATATGTGTTCAGTTATTGGATCTCGTGTGGTATGAAATCCGTTGGACGAGCTCAAATTCCCCGGGCGCAACTATTAAAGCACAAAACCCTACCGCGGACCTTTTGACATGTAATTTTTCAAGGTGCCAGAATGAACAGTGTCACATTTGCCTGAAACCAACTAGTCATACATCAAAATTTCAGCTTCGGACTTGAATTTCCCTGCCACATGTTTGCTATCCTACGCAAATGTCCAGCGCTGGCGCACGCTTCCGCTCGCCTGGCGCAGTATAATCTACACGGCAAATATCAGCCACAGCATACCGGATATGGTTCCAAAGGTTACGCACGCGGCCGAAGATCGGGCTGGTCCCGTCGAAGAGGGCCTCCCACACAGAGTCGGCGTTCGGAAGCTTGATCTACATTGAATCCTTAAGTCCAGACGCATCATTAAGATAATATAATAAGGCGCACCTCGAACTCGCCCTCGCCCGCGGACTCGACTGCGAAGAGGGTGGCGTTAACCCGGCCATTGACGGTGACGAGGTGGTTCTGGGCTCTCAGATGAGTTACGTTCGAGGAATGGACGAGTGTAGGACGTTAGCTTCGTTGACGGTGATCCACTGTCCAGTTCCGAGGTTCTGGAAGACGTACTTGTCCGCGCTGACCTCGGAGCGCTCCCACTGTGTTTGTAATGGAAATCAGTCAGAAATTGTATGCCGGGGGGAGAGCATGATGCACGATGCCGAAGTTCCCGGGCGGGGCGGCTGCCTGTCCGACGAGGACTTCGAGAGGAGGGGTGCCGGAAAAGGTGACGACCCGGTTTAGGCTTGCGACACTGGTAATCTTGACTGCGACAGGTGCCTGGACGATTTCAGCGGGGAAACGACGAAGGAGACGTTGGAGCTACCCTGCGCGTCACATCGATGGTGGAGGGCAAGATGCCCTGCAAAAAAAAATCCCATTACTTACTTACGAAAAGATGAGGGACACGAACTAGTGCTTACATTCGCCGGGAGGGGGTTGGGTGAGGCGTGCACAAGCGAGAGCGCCAACAGGGCAAAGGAGATGGGGCGGAAAAGCATTGTGGTTGCGATTGTAGTAAGACGATTGAGGGTTGCAGGATTTTAACCTGCGCGGGGGCTTTTATAGATGAGAGGCAGGGTCTGATTTCTAGAAGGGGAAGGCGGTGGCGATGGCGTCGGGAGTTACAAGTGACCGAGACGGGGTTGGAGTTAATTCGAGGCGCAACAACGAATAGTGGTAAGGATCAACCTTGGCTATATTGGGTTCATACAACTCGTGAAGCAAAGCGGGCGCGCCGGACGGGTCTGATGTTGTAGAAGTGTGGCATGACGTCTGAGGAGTGTATCATACTTACGGGCCGTGGTGATTGCTACTCGGTCAGGGCGGAAAGGAGCTCCAGAATCGAAGTTTAGGTGCCAAGAGTCGTCGGAGCATCTTGTATCAGTCAAGCCCGTGTAAGGACGACATGTCACAGCCGTGAGGAGGGCGGGAGACACGCCCAATGGATGCTGGGGATGCGGAGGATTTAATTTAAAGTTGGCAGATGGAATACGAATATCATGCGGCGAAGGGACTGCATAAGATGGCGAAAGGGAAGATGATGGGTAAAAAGCGGCCGATGGGACAGCGGGAATGGTAGCGATGGGAGATGAGCACTGACGATGCGGGGGATTCGAAAATGAAGGCGGTGTTACGCAATAGTGAGCTGAGAAGCTAGACGTACGCGATGCGACTGCGAGCCAAGGAAGCGAATAGATATGCTGCAATACCACCACGATTGCGCGTCATAGAAAGGGAAGATTCGTCAGATGATACGAGGTGTCCGTCACTGGTGAATGTAACAAGCCCCTCTCGATGCAGTTCCCATGTCTGTGGACAAAACTTGGGATTGAGTCGATGGGTTCCTGTTCCACCATACAAGAAACAGCGACATGAGCGTGGCTTGGGTGTCGGTTCGGTTTGAGACTGAGACGGCAGGAATGGATGTGTCAGCAGGTGGACACGATAGAGGGGATCACTTAGGAAGAAGGCGAGTGGCTACGAACGTTTCGAACGAGTCTCGACGTAAGAGATCGCGTAAAATGTTCATAACTTGTCGAACCATCGGAGGAGAATCTGTGCCCCGATTCGCATCAGGGAGATATGCTTCTACATTCTTCCGAGTCGTCACCAGGAGACCAACCACGAAATATGCCTGAACCTCTCCTTCAGTAATAAATGCAAACCCGCAAAGGTACCCCGAAATCTCGGTGAAATGACGCAAATACGCCTGCGCATCCGACAGGGAACGAAACGAGGATCCCGTGCGATTGTCACGGCAAAATTCGCGCAGGTCAGCGATGGTGTACGTCACAATATTATCACCTGAGCCTCGAAGACTGCATCCTGCCAACTCCTTGCACTGTGACGAAGTTTTGGGATGTAGTGGATGACGCGCCGAACGTCTCGGACGCAATACGCGATGATCGGTGGGGTGAGCTCGTCGAGACTGAGCCCCGCGCGTTCGCCGTGATGCGAAAGGATGCTGAGAAAATCCGTGAGATTGGTGCCGTTGAAACGAGGAGCGTCAGCGAATTGGGGTCGAGGCATGAGGGTATATTGAAATGGGATGAAGGAAGGCGAAGTCGTCATAATGAAGAGGGAATGGAGTGATTAAAAGGCGATAAAGTGGGCGACAGACCACGCGGAATACCCCAGTAAAAACCTTCCCCCCTACGATGGTCACCACTGTTGCAGGGTATTGTTGCAGGGTATTGTTCCCAGCCTGTAGGTTCTTGGAATGGGTCGGTGGTCCGGTAGCATTAAAGTGAATGTTGGAAATAAAGTATGAAAATTGGACCCGAGCCGTGGACTGCAAAAAGGGAGAAGAGAGGGTGCCGATAGAGTGCAGAAATGCCGTGAAATGAAAGTAAGGTCATAAGATGTGATTTCGGAGTATTGCTGGCTAAACAGCCCACTGGCGGCTTTCCTAGAGGAAGAGGCGAGGTGGTCCGATGCAACCTCTGGGCCGTTGCCCTGCACTGGCCGCAATGATGGCGGTACGAGTGTGAAAATTCGGCTTTTTAACAGTTTACTTGCCGGTGCTTGCCGGCGCTTGCACAAGATTGTATAAGCCCGAAAAGCCGACAAGCCGACAAGTGCACAAGCTATGTCCAAAGGCCCAATTTCTTTTTTTTGGGATCTACCCTATTGGTTTCTAGCGCTTTTATTTTTTTGCACAAGTGCAAAAAGTCACAAAACCCCACAAGCATTTTGTCATTTTGCTGATGAATTGATTGTGGGTCCATATTTACATCCTAAATAAATGATGTAACATACAATGGGGCGCAACCACAGTAGCATCGAACAGCGGATGTGGAAGGGATTCCACATCTCGGCCGACCTACACTGCAACAATGTGAGCCGTCTGTCGGATGCCGAGCGGAGTTTAAACGGGTTACACGCTGGTGTCACGGCCAGGGAGTAAAATCGGTCACACTTTTGCGATTCCTCCACTTCTGCTCCGTGTTTCCCTCAATTGTAATTTTAAGCTGGTGCGGACATAACGCGCTCCTCCTATGATCACGTCTGCTGTCAACAGATTGGCACACGCCGGCGAAAGAGAAGATCCGGGCAGGTAGCTCAATGCATCGAATGAATGTTTGCTCATTGTGCACTTTTCCGATTCCTCCACTTTTGCTCCGAGTGCCCCTCAATTGCCATGTTAAGTTAGTGGGACATAACGTGCTCTTCCTATGATCACGTCTGCTGTCAAGAGATTAACACACACCGGTGAAAGAGAAGATCCGGGCATGTAGCTATGCACCGGGTGCACGTTTTCTCATTGTGCACTTTTGCGATTCCTCCACCTTTGCTCCGAATCGCCCTCAATTGCAATGTTAAGCTGGTGCGGACATAACGCGCTCCGCTTATGATCACGTCTGCTGTCAACAGATTAGCACACACAGGTGAAAGAGAAGGTCCGGGCAGGTGGCTCAATACACCGGATGTACGTTTTCACGCACAGCCTGCCTTGCTCACCCTTTTCCATCTTGCTGCCAGCGGCCTTAGCATGCACTCTAATGAGACTGTGGTCCTGAAGTAGAGGCCTGGGTAATTACAGCTCTTTGCGAAAGTAATGACACTACCTATAGCTAAAAATGAGAAAGAACAGCTTCAACACTCCGACTTTCCTAGCTCACTTCTCATCCAATTCTGAACCGATTCCTATGATTCCATGTGCTGGAAGGAAATTGAAAAATCTGTTTCCTTCATAGATACTGGTGAGTGGTACACGAAAATACATGGCTTGCTATCCAGACTCCCACCGCTCAGAAAGATCCCGGCAGACTGTTTCACCTGCGAAGTGCTCTAGCCGAATTGTCTCATCTAAAAGGAGAGCACAACAGTGACGGCAATCGATCTCAAACAATGCACGCAGACACCAAAGAAGATGATTACACTAGATTCCTTGAATTAGGCACCATTCTTGAGCTGGGACCGAGAGCGAGACAACAACGTTGATGAAAATGCCCGATGAGTAAGGAAACTGGAGGGAAATGAAACCAAGCGGTTCTCCTCTCATATCACAACGAAATGGTCTGCAGCCCGGTTCAACCAATGTGGAAGGGTTGGAGAGAGTGGGCTTTGAGTCAGTGCTGTTGAACTGCGGAGGAGGGCAGTTCAACTCCGAACAATGGCTGTTGAACTGAGGTCAGACTGCGGAATGCGCTGTTTGAGTACTCGAATGGTCTGTTCACCTCGGGTTTCCCAGTTGGTTTATATTAACTCTCGCGCTTTGATAGATCTCGGGTTCATGAAAGGCTCGTGGGTGTGTGAACATTTTCATCTAACCGGCGAGATAACTATAGCAGCCTGGCCAAGACGGGAATTTGATGCAAGGGAAGACCCGCAACAGCCGTGGAACTTTGAGCCGAGGAGCAGAGACAGCAGAATGCGATTGGCCTCGAAGGGGATAGGCGCAATACATGCAAATGAATTGGGGACATAATCTTCAGGGAACGAATAATAATGGGATTGTAACGACCATAAACAAATCGCCCCATTTGTTTCGCGCCATCGATTGAAGCGGTGAAGCGGGGTGTGGGGGCCAACGGTGCATTTGGTTCAGGTTCAGAATCGGTTCAGAACCGAGAACACGAGCAAGACTACGACTGACAGCTTGCATTCCTAAATTGAGGTCCGGTTCGCATTTGGTTCAGGTTCGGAATCGGTTCAGAACCGAGAACACGGGCAAGACTACGACTAACAGCTCGCATTTAGTCGCTTCAACGAATGGTATAAATACCCCCGCTCCTCCCCCCGTCATCCATCTCCAACAAAGACCCAGATAACTTGACTTCACTCCTCGGAATCACAAGATGTTTAAATCCTCTCTCATCTTCATTTTCGCATTGGCCGCAATGGTTACCGCCCAGAATGGGTGCGTAACGACCGTTCATTCCGTCTTTTCAACATGTCTAAATCATATTCTGTAGATGTCAGCCATCCTGTTGCGACGTTGTCTTCGCCACTGCAGACGTAAGTCTTTCACTTGTTATGCTAAGGTATCAAGCTCACGGGCTTTTCAATCTAGTCTCAGAAACTGTGACTTCACTCCGTTCTCCCAGGCCACATACTGATGAATCACGTTTTACCCAGCGGCTTAAATTGCCACATTGGCGGCATTGATTGTGCATTTGGCGGGCAAGTGCATGCGTGCTGCTCTGTCAACCCCATCACGCACGTACGTCTTACTACTTTATTATCTTGGAACTCTGCCATAACAAGTATGCGATTCAGGTTGGGCAGGAATGCGCTTAAGTCTGAAGTAGAATTCAACTAATTCGTCCCTTGGCTCAATGCATGGGATGCTTTCGTTTGTCACCAAAAAATATATGATTTTGGGTTCGCGCGAAAATTATTTGTTTGCTGTGATGGTGATTTGACGTTATGGTGTTATGCCTGCACAGAATATTGCATGTTTACTCCCTGGTTAAGTTATGACGACGCGATTTGATTG
The DNA here is from genome assembly GCA_029282495.1 of Mycena albidolilacea. Taxonomy (NCBI): domain Eukaryota; kingdom Fungi; phylum Basidiomycota; class Agaricomycetes; order Agaricales; family Mycenaceae; genus Mycena; species Mycena albidolilacea. Next base: position 242,839 of record JARIHO010000115.1, on the reverse strand, counting down.
ATTTGATTCTATATTTTGAGGTACAGATCTCGGCCGATTCAATACCACTGCAACGGTGATTACAGGAAACATGAGGGATGCGCGGTCTTGATTCAGTCGAAGTGCGAAATCCCAGCAGCACATACTTACTGTACTGACTTGGTCGGCCGGTAACGATTTTTGCGCAATGCAAAGTCACATTTCTAGCGCAAAACCTGCTCAAGCCTTTGACAATACAGTATAGTCTGCCGGAGAAGACAAAGCTGAAGAACAAGTAACAAAACCAGGAAGTGAATCTTCGATGGCCGAACAAGACAGTTTGAGTGATGTGACCAGGGCGATCGCAAGCGACGACAAGCGGCCGCAAGCAGACTCCCGAATGAGACGCTGCACCGATTGATCGATTGCGAGGGCACGAGCATGGCAAACTCGCAGGGCAAGGAGACGGCCAGAGGGAGGAAGAGAGAAGGAGGAGGAAAGGAAGGGGAGGAAGTGAAGAAACTGCATGGGAGAGAAAGTGGAAGGCATCCAAAAGAAACAGAAGGAACAAAGACAACCAACTGCACAACAGTTGCAGCAGCTATGATTAAATTTTGCCACGAAATTGTACATCATGAAAACTAATCTTCTACACAAATTGCTATGAACTTCTCAGCTACCCGGATGGGGTCCCAAGATTAAGCTTGCACTTAGAAGATCAAATCATGAAAATTAATTTTCTACACAAATTGCGTTTAAAATACAACTCAGCTACTTAAACAGGCCCAAGATTAATCTTAGACTTAGAAGATTAAATCTGATAACTGTGAATCATAAAACATGGCTGCACCCGGATTTGAACAAAGAACACTATGATCTTCCTCTTTATAAAATTAAGCCATTCTGTCTGTGTGAAGCTTTTTAAACTCCGCTTTTAATCTATCATTCTGGCAGCTCGGATCAACATTCTTATTTTAGTTACATGCACCAAGTGGGAGCCGGTGCGAAGTGCCGGCGACCGCTTGTAATGCTTATGGAAAAGTGTAGGCAAGGCGCAAGGTATTGCCACTAGACTATAGCAGACGCAAAGAAGTGTTGGAGGCGAATAGTGACGCAGAGGTGTGGAGGAGCACCACCACAAACGGGGACCGCGCGGGTGGGGTGACATAGCCACGGCAGACGGGGCTGACGATGTGGACGTGCGGCGCGGAGGGAAGCAAGGCGGCTTCCCCGTGCGGAAGGGGTTCGACCACGGCATCGGCATCGGGGCAGCTGTGGCAGATCTAGATGCGCGCCGGAGCAGGTGCGTCATGGGCGGGTCTGGTGTGCAGCGAGGGGGAGCGCGGAGAGCAAGACGAAGTGTGGGACGTGTATGCGCGCGGCGGTGCGATCCTGAGGCGAAGAGCCTGCTCGTGCTGCACGATACAGCTAACGACACGGACGACGACGCATGGGGCGGGAAGCGCGGGGGTAGAAGCCTGGGCTTGGGAACGGCGTGGTGTGAGCAGCGCTAGAACAAAAGAGAAGGCGAGATAAGCATCACCGCAGCGCACGCATGCTGACTGATACGCGCTCCCAGTCGCAGTCGGGGTCGTGTGCTCAAATAGGTTTGCGGGGGCGTACTCGACGCCGCTCGGCGCCGACGGCTGCAACGACAGCAAGAACGACCGCGCTCGAGAGATTGACGGAGATGGAGCGGGAAGCGCGCGGGATGATCGGACCGGCGGCACCATCGCAATGTGACGTTCGCCTCATGATCGATGTTCTCTCGGCGGCCAGGAAAAATGGCGCAAAGCTGGGAAGGTACCGAGCTCGAGCTGAATCCTGAATTTTAATCAGCTTGGGTGGACTTTAAATTGAGCTAGGGAAAATGAAACCGGACGTAGGCAGACGGCGGATGAAAAATCTAGGAGGGGCGTTTAAAAGAACCGGCTGTAAGTCCTCCGCGACAACTTCATGTCAAATTATTAATTAAGATAAGCGGTGTCTTCAGTCGCAATCCGGCTTCAAAGATATGTAGTTGGGAATCGTCTTGATACTGAATTGTCGGTGTGTATCAGAGCTACGCCTGCACCTCGCATGCGCTGCTGGGGAAATGGACGCCGGTGTGAACAAGGAAGTACTGGCAGGCCTTTACGACAGTGATGCCACGAGTCCTCGAAGTACCTCAATGATTGACAGGAATAGGGCATGCACCCGCCCGTGTTACGGCCACGGCCGTAAGAATTACGGCGTAATTTTCTTACGGTACAGTTCAGCTGTCCGTAAAACCATTGCGCAGATGCTCGAGCGGCACGGGTCCCGCCCGTGCCGCCCGTTACGGCGTAATTACGGTGCCACCTGTCATCCCACTTCAACACGTTTGAAAATATTCCATTTCTTCATCTAAGATATATCTATTGCATGGTAAATGACATGCTATGCTCTGGAGTCAAGTTGAACATGTAAATATCTCAATTCAACGAGGGCAACCACATCCAGCATGCAAGTTGAACATCTCGGAACATTCCGTGATGGACTCCTCATGAGCCGATGCCTCCTGGATGTGCCAAATCTTACTGTTTGGGTCAATGATTGGGAACTTAATGAATGGGATGCCATCGGCAGCCTTGCCAGCCTCATTCGCAGCAACTTCCTCCCATTTTTGCGGCACCAGTGAGACAAAGCCGTAAAGCCGTAAACGGACGGTTACGGCTCACCGTATATGGCCGAACCCGTACCGTCCCCGTCCCGTATGAAATGGTCTCCTAGTGCTTGACGGTACGGGTCCGTAACCGTAATTACGGCCCGTGTCTCCGTAATTTTACGGCACGGCTGCAAGCCCTAGACAGGAAGTGATGCGGCGTCTTGACCGCGTCTGCGCTTCGCTGGCAAGAGGTTGGGGAGGTCGACAAGACTGGCAGTGTCCAGCATGTGGTGCTCTTTTGCTTCCTTGTTGCTTTATTCCACGCTGCTCGCCGGTGTGAACAAGGAAGTGCAGGCCTTTACGACAGTGATGCCACGATCTATGATTGACAGGAAGTGATGCGTCTTGACCGCGTATGCGCTTCGCTGGCAAAAGGTTGGCGAGGTCGACAAGACATGTGGTGTTCTTCTGCTTTCTTGTTACTTTATTCCACGGAGATTTTAATCCATCTATACCGCTAAACCGAGGCTTGAGTTGACCTTCGCCGACCAGTCATTTTATCCGATCATCTCGGTAATTCATCGTGCGAACGTGCATGCTGTGTTTCAATCTGACATCGTACCACGCGGGAGCAGTGTCCCTTGTCTTCTGCTTCCACGTCGACTCCAGTCCTCTAGCCTTCCTGCCGTTTCTTTGCCCGTTAGATCTGCTCTTTGCATAAACTTTGCTGATATCTGACATGGTGTTGTCCAGATACACGCCCTCAGGAGTGAACAATTCATATTAGCAACAATGTCTCATGATCCCGGGACAATGCATGTCCATGGTGTGTTGGTATTGGTCAGACATTGACACTATTGCTGATTTTTGCCAGGAGGGTTTGGTGGCCCAGGTGGAGAGGGCTATGGACAAGGTACTGGTGGCGCCGGGGGTATAGGACAGGGGCCCACTCTGCATATGGAGAGAGTTGAGAATCTGAATATTGGTAAAGTCTACCCCGTCCTCTCGCTATCTATTCATCACTGAACATTCATCATGGTAGGGGGCCAGAAGGAAGCAGAAATCTGGTACATTTTTGTCCTTCTTTTAGAAGTTTTGTCCTAATCTTCTTACTCAAAGGGACCAAATGGAAGGTAAAGGCCCAGACTGTGTATTGATTCAGGGATTGAACACTTGATAGATACAAAACGTCGAACAATCATTGAATGGTTGTCTCCACTCAATTTCTTCCTTCGACAGCAGGACATTTCCAAGACCCGCCAGCAAGGAACTGGAGAATGGCTGCTTGATGACCCTGAATTCAAGGGCTGGAAATCCAATCCCGGACAAGTTCTATGGTGCCCTGGAATACGTATGTGGCTGAACCTTGCCATCAGTTTCTCAGCCTGACTACTGAAATATTCAGCGGGTGCTGGAAAATCTGTTCTTGCGTGGGTCTCAATCCTGCTGATTGATTTCTGCTGATCCAAGAAATCTCAGCTCTCTTGTAGTGGAACATCTGACTGACCAGTCAAAGAACAAGAATATTGGAGTGGCATGCATCTATTTCAATCACAAAGAGACTCAGATACAAACCCTGGACAATCTGCTTGCAGGACTCTGGAGACAGCTCATCTGGAAAAAACCTCTTGGTTCTGCAGTTCAGCTATACGAGCAACACATTGAGAAGAAGACAAGGCCATCACATGAAGACATGCAGAAACTTTTGTCCTCTGTGCTCATTTGGTTCACACAGATTTATATCATCCTTGATGGGGTGGATGAATACCCAGCAGAATGGTGGAGTCAGCTAGCCAAAGCCTTGACCAATCTGGGACCTGTGAGCCTGTTGGTTATGTCAAGGCCTCATATTGCTCCAAGCAAGCTGTTTTTGAATCTTGTGACTCTTGAGATAAGGGCAAATGATAAAGACATTCTATCATATGTGGATACACAGCTACAGGAGTCTGAGCGCCTATCTGAGCTCATTGCAGACAAGCCAGAGTTACATGGAGAAATTTCCTCCAAAATGTGCACCAGTGTAGAGGGCATGTAAGTTCTAGTTTTCATTGCAAAGAATGATGTGACCATTTGTGATATCAGGTTCTTACTTGCCAAGCTTCACATTGAAGCTCTGAGCAAAACAACAACTATTAAGGCAGTTCGTCAAGCTTTGCAAAAGCTGCCCAAAGATCTGGATGCCACTTATGAGAATGTTATGACCCGAATCAATGCACAGGGTGAAGAGGACAGGAAAATTGCTCAATCAACTCTCACCTGGGTTGTCAATGCAAGGAGACCATTGACTAGCTCAGAGCTTTGTGTGGCTCTGGCCATTGAACCAAAAACAACAGAATTGGACAATGACAATATGACTACAATTGGGATTGTTCTTTCTGTCTGTGCTGGTCTGGTTATTGTGGAAGAACACAGTTCTCTGGTCCGACTTGTCCACTTTACTGCCCAGGGTTATCTGGACAGAATCCAAACTGAAATATTTCCAGATGCACACTTTGAAATCACACAGAGCTTGCTAACATATTTGCAATTTGAGCAATTTTTGGACAAAAAGGCAAGATCTTGGGACAAGAGACCACAACTTCTTGAATATTGCCAATATTGTCTGTTACATGCTCAACGGTGTGAAGGGCAGTTGAGGGATGGAATTCTGGGGTTTCTGAGAGAGGCTAGGAAATGGCAAGAACAGCATTGGGAATTGGGGTGGGAAGATCCTCCATGGACTTTTGATTATTGGCCTCCCTCTCCATCCCCTCTATGGGTTGCTGCCTCAGCAAATCTTGTAGAGACAGCAAGTCATCTCATAGAACTTGCTCAAAAGTGTCCAGATAGTCAGGAGCTAACTGTGGCAGCTTATTATGGCCATCAGAAGATATGCCAACTGCTCCTCAATAAAGGTGTAGATGTGAATGCACAGGGAGGGTTCTATGGAAATGCACTCCAGGCAGCAGCCTCTGGAGGCCATGACAAGATTGTTCAGGTGCTCCTTGACAAAGGTGCAGATGTGAATGCACAGGGGGGGGATTATGGAAATGCACTCCAGGCAGCAGCTGATGGAGGCCATGACAAGATTGTTCAGGTGCTCCTTGACAAAGGTGCAGATGCGAATGCACAGGGAGGGGAATATGGAAATGCACTCCAGGCAGCAGCCAATGGAGGCCATGACAAGATTGTTCAAGTGCTCCTTGGCAAAGGTGCAGATATGAATGCACAGGGAGGGTTCTATGGAAATGCACTCCAGGCAGCAGCTGATGGAGGCCATGACAAGATTTTTCAGGTGCTCCTTGACAAAGGTGCAGATATGAATGCACAGGGAGGGCATTTTGGAAATGCACTCCAAGCAGCAGGCTGTAGAGGCCATGACAAGATTGTTCAGGCGCTCCTTGACAAAGGTGCAGATGTGAATACACAGGGGGGGATATATGGAAATGCACTCCAGGCAGCAGCCAATGGAGGCCATGAGAAGATTGTTCAGGTGCTCCTTGACAAAGGTGCAGATGTGAATGCACAGGGAGGGCAGTTGGAAAATGCACTCCAGGCAGCAGCCTATAGAGGCTATGACAAGATTGTTCAGGTGCTCCTTGGCAAAGGTGCAGATGTGAATGCACAGGGAGGGTTCTATGGGAATGCACTCCAGGCAGCAGCCTCTGGAGGCCATGACAAGATTGTTCAGGTGCTCCTTGAAAAAGGTGCAGATGTGAATGCACAGGGGGGGATATATGGAAATGCACTCCAGGCAGCAGCCTGTGGAGGCCATGACAATATTGTTCAGGTGCTCCTTGACAAAGGCGCAGATATGAGTGCACTGGGAGGGGTCTATGGAAATGCACTCCAGGCAGCAGCCTCTGGCAGCCATGACAAGATTGTTCAGGTGCTCCTTGACAAAGGTGCAGATGTGAATGCACAGGGAGGGGAATATGGAAATGCACTCCAAGCAGCAGCCTCTGGCGGCCAAGACAAGATTGTTCAGGTGCTCCTTGACAAAGGTGCAGATGTAAATGCACAGGGAGGGAAATATGGAAATGCACTCCAGGCAGCAGCCTACGGAGGCTATGACAAGATTCTTCAGGTGTTCCTTGACAAAGGTGCAGATGTGAATGCACAGGGAGGGAGATGTGGAAATGCACTCCAGGCAGCAGCCTCTGGAGGCCATGACAAGATTGTTCAGGTGCTCATTGACAAAGGTGCAGATGTGAATGCACAGGGAGGGTTCTATGGAAATGCACTCCAGGCAGCCTCTGGAGGCCATGAGAAGATTGTTCAGGTGCTCCTTGACAAAGGTGCAGATGTGAATGCACAGGGAGGGGAATATGGAAATGCACTCCAGGTAGCAACCAATCAGGGCTATCACAACATAGTTCAGGTGCTCCCTAACAGAGGAAAAATAGGTATGCCTCCCTATCATGCCATTCTCAAGACTTCACTGATTTTAAGTAGTCTCTAGAGGCCATGCCAATATTGTTCAGAAGCTCCTCGACAAAGGTGCAGATATGAGTGCACTGGGAGGGTTCTATGGAAATGCACTCCAGGCAGCGGCCTCTGGCGGCCATGACAAGATTGTTCAGGTGCTCCTTGACAAAGGTGCAGATGTGAATGCACAGGGAGGGTTCTATGGAAATACACTCCAGGCAGCAGCCTATGGAGGCCATGACAATATTGTTCAGGTGCTCCTCGACAAAGGTGCAAATGTGAATGCACAGGGAGGGTTCTATGGAAATGCACTCCTTGCAGCAGGCTATGGAGACCATGACAAGATTGTTCAGATGTTCCTTGACAAAGGTGCAGATGTGAATGCCCAGGTAGGGGAATATGGAAATGCACTCCAGGCAGCAGCCTTCGAAGGCCATGGCAAGTATGTTCAAGTGCTCCTTGACAAAGGTGCAGATATGAATTCAAAGGGAGGGTTCTATGGAAATGCACTCCAGGCAGCAGCCTATAGAGGCCATGACAAGATTGTTCAGGGGCTCCTTGACAAGGGTGTAGATGTGAATGCACTGGGAGGGGAATATGGAAATGCACTCCAGGCAGCAGCCTATGGAGGCCATGAGAAGATTGTTCAGGTGCTCTTTGACAACGGTGCAGATGTGAATGTGCTGGGAGGGGAATATGGAAATGCACTCCAGGCAGCAGCCTCTGGAGGCCATGAGAAGATTGTTCAGGTGCTCCTTGACAAAGGTGCAGATGTGAATGCACTGGGAGGGGAATATGGAAATGCACTCCAGGCGGCAGCCTATGGAGGCCATGACAGTATTGTTCAGGTACTCCTTGATAAAGGTGCAGATGTGAATGCACTGGGAGGGGAATATGGAAATGCACTCCAGGCAGCAGCTAATCAGGGCCATCACAACATAGTTAAGATGCTCTCTGACAGAGGAAAAATAGGTATGCCTCTCTATCACCCCACCCTCGAGACTCCCCTGATTTAACCTATATATAGTAATTGTCAGAAGAACCCTTCCTTTGGCTCCAGCTCCATCTTTGGCTCCATCCTTGGCTCCAGCTCTGTCTTTTGCCCTGCCCTCGACTCCATCCTCAGCTCCAACTCCTGTCCCAACAACTCCTGCTCCCTCCAGTCGCTCATGCTGGCATGTGTTATGCAATCGGGTTCGGGATCACTGGAGATCCCTTCAGTCACGTGCTACTGGCTAGTACCTATTAATTTATAAGTTTCACCCAGCATGGGAATCCTCATCCTTTTTTCTCCTTGGATTCCCCTGCTAGGCACATATTACTTCCACCCTGTATTAGTACTGCCTTTTACACTACTTCGGATTCCCCTGCTGCACCTCCACACCGAGCTTAAGGTTGCCCTTACAGTAATCTGATCTCTCTTGCACATATGCCTATGACTTTTCATATCAGTAACAGTGTATACTTGATCTCATCTCATGTACCAAATACATATTGTTTTCTTGACCAAGCCACAACTTTGTTTTCTTCCATTCAACTCTACTTTTTCTCCAGACCCCCACCATCCCATTCTGTCATACCCAGCTGCTTGCCAAATTTCATCTTCCATATTTCATGTTGTGATGATTGGACATGATGCCATTAGCACAAACACATGAAGATCCACCATCAGTGGGCCATGGTCATTAGCAATAGCCATTTTCAATGGTTCTATTGATCTGGAATTTGGTCTGAGGTGGATTGTGGGTCAAGTAGAATTTTGTTTTCTGTGCAAAATTGAAACCCATCTTAGACTCTTACTTATAAGCCCATTTCTGGCTCTGGCTCTGTCCTCGGCTCTGCCCCTGCCTCTGACTACCACACTCCACCTCCTCCATACCCGGAACTCCTTCCTCCCTCCCTCCAGCCCCTGTTCCATCAACCACTGACCTCTGGTCGCTTGCACTGGCATGTGTTATGTGACTGGGCCCAGGAGCACTGCTGATCCTTTACATCACATGCTATTTGCTAGTACCTATTAGTTTATAAGCTTCACCTTGCCCCAGCTTGGAAATCATTCACAGGCTGGGGCAAGTGCACTCAAACGTGGACCCCTGTTGAGGCTGCCACAACCACTGCTGCACGAGTCCCCTGTTCAGGAGGATCACAGGATGATTGTTCCAGACCAAGAGAAGCAGGAGGAAGCACAGTGGACAGAGGGCTAGGGAACATTTGCACTTGCGAAGAAGGCTGCATTTGTGATCTGGCAGTGGGAGGATGGGGTAGACAAGTACGTGCTTCTGGTGGGGGTGAGGCGACAGAAGGAGCAGGAGGAAGCGGAGGCAGAGGAGAAGGCTTCAGAGCACAATGATGCTGCTGCACCGGTAAAACAGTGCGCTTCTTATATGACTAGGAATAGCTAACTGATAGCACCTATACATCCCAGCCCAGCCCAGTAGTTAGTTGGGGGACGGAAGGCCGATCCCCGCACTAGTTATAGGGAAATACAAGATTTCAGGCTCACTTCTATAATTATGGGAATAACTTTTGCATAATTCTCAATACCTTTGGAGTCTGGGAGGGTAGGGGCAGTTCTAAGCATATTTCAATAACTTTCAATAACTTGGGGTACTTGGTCGCTCCCCACCGTTAGTTGTGGCCAAAAAAGGAAATTATTGTGCAGCCACTGTAAAAAAACATGGAAAAATCACAGAAAATACCAAGAAATTACTAGCTACTCCTTGCACTAGTTACTAGGGTATACATCTTCAGGAGCAAATGATCAATTAGCAAAACAAACCCCAGGTGGTCCACCCCTCCTCCCCTTGACCTTGTTCGAGGCAGAAGTCGAGGCTCCATCAGGCGCAGTGGAAGAGGCACAAGTCAAAGCACCATCAGACGATCCTGCCGGAGGCGGAGCCCCCACTGCCTGCGACACATCCTTTGCCTTCAAAGCCGCCGTTGCTGCCGGCACCTTCTCCCGACACTGGCTCAGCTTGAGAAACTCAATTGTCGCCCGGGTCGGGGGTCCCGGTGGAAGTTCGGTTGAAGGAGCAGAAGCCAGGGACGCATTACGATAGGCAGGACGGGGTTTCGGTCGCTTGATCTTCTTGGCCAGGGGCTCCTCGTCTTCATCATCGTCCTCCTCGCGTCCCCGTTTCTTCCTCGTCCCCCCCTCACCACCCCTCGACTTCTTGGCGGTGTGCTCAGTGTCACTCTCATCATTGTCCACCGTCTTCCTCTTCCGTCCACCTCCCGACGACTTGTTTGCCGTGGCCTTCGTCCTCTTCTCCTTTGCCTTCTCCTTTGCCTTCCTCTCCTCCCTCGCCTTCCTCTTCTTCTCCTCCCTCGCCTTCCTCTCCTTCTCCTCCCTCGCCTTCCTCTCCTTCTCCTCCCTCGCCTTCCTCTCCTTCACCCTCTTTGCGCACTCCTTCTCCTTCTCGCTGCTCGACTTGGACTTGGACCAGCTCATATGGTCAGGATAACTGGTTAACTGCTTGGCCCTGTCAAAGGGCTCAATGTGTTATCTGTGGCAACTCCATATATGGAAACTCCACAGGATAACCGGTTAACTGTTCGGCTGTGCCGATGGACGTAATGTGTTATCTTGTGGACCTTGCCGTATATAAAAAAAAGGGTGCCCAATGAGTGGTTTGAACTTGAGACCTTTAGCTGTTGGGGGCGGCAGGGGTTAGCAGGGGGCATTACCTTTACACCATGAGAGCTATAACAGGGTAGTTGTCTGTCTCAACTAGGCTAAGCCTAGGCTTAGCCTACCTGGGGCTGCCTATACTCACCTCTAGGGCAGGGAAGCTGCCCTAGGTCTTTGAAAACAGTTTGTCACTATTTCTTATGTGTTTTGGAGTGTTTCAAAACCCTAAACAACCCTAACCCCCAACCAAAATAAATAAATATACCTAGGACCAAGGCACTGACCTCTACCCTACCCTCTAACCTGAACATAAATAGTGACAAACAGTTTTCAAAGACTTAGGGCAGCTTCCCTGCCCTAGAGGTGAGTATAAGCAGCCCCAGGTAGGCTAAGCCTAGGCTTAGCCTAGTTGAGACAGACAACTACCCTGTTATAGCTCTCATGGTGTAAAGGTAATGCCCCCTGCTAACCCCTGCCGCCCCCAACAGCTAAAGGTCTCAAGTTCAAACCACTCATTGGGCACCCTTTTTTTATATACGGCAAGGTCCACAAGATAACACATTACGTCCGTCGGCACAGCTGAACAGTTAACCGGTTATCCTGTGGAGTTTCCATATATGGAGTTGCCACAGATAACACATTGAGCCCTTTGACAGGGCCAAGCAGTTAACCAGTTATCCTGACCATATGAGCTGCTTGGACTTGGAAGTCTCCACCACGACCTCATCGTCCTTGTCCTCATCCTTGTCCCCATCCTTGTCCTCGTCGTTGTCGTTGTCCTCACTGCCATCCTCGTCATCCTCGCCATTGTCCTCCTCCTCCTCCTCCGACATCGCCTTGCTCTTCCCCTTCCCCTTCTTCACCGCGGCTCGCTTTGTCTTCGTCCTCTTGTTAGGGCCTCACCTCTCCCCAGCATCTGATCGACGCCGGCGACCCTTCTCCACGATCTCACCCTCCTCCACCTGCCTCTCGTACTCCGCCCTCCATTTCTTCCTCTCCTCCTCGTTGATGCTCTTCCACCTGCAAGTTCCGTCTTTGAGCGCGTCTCGAAGAGCTGTCATGTTGTAGACACTGGTGATGTTGGTAGGTGAGACAAAGTTGACGCTCTTTGGCCAGCCAACAAGCTCGCAGCCATAGCCAAGCACGACAGCCTTGATATAGCGCTTATAGTTCATGGCGCATTTCTGTCTCCTGGACGCGAATACTGGGAACACAAATCAGTCAGGCCAGTGATCAACGAAGACGAGTACTTACTCACCCAGGCCTGTTTTGATCATCTTGGTGACCTCTGCTCGCATGGATGCCAAAGTGTCGACGCCCGTGAATCCTGCAACGGTGTCAGTGGATTGGAATAACTTCTATTCAATAACCATACCTTTTTCCCTGGCGCAGCACCATTGCTCAAACTTGGCAATAACGTCCAGAGGGTCCAGTCTTAAGACCTCGCGGAAGAAGTCCAGCGACCCTGCTGACTGCATCATGTATGGCTCGGTGAGATCCTGGATGTGGCCCTTGCTGAAAATGGCGAAACCATACATCCTGCTTCATACAGGTTATCAATCTATAAAGGCTTTCAGAGTCACCAAAATATTTTAAAATAAAAAGCGCACCTCAGACGCTATACCTCTCATGGTATATCCAGCACTCTGGGCGACTCCTTTGTTCGTCACGCGAGCACCCTTGACCCGCTTCGCACGATGTGCAAGCAGATCGGCTCTGAGCTTCTGCCTGAACTCCTTCGACATGTTTTCAAAATACGGATGGCCGGGGATTCGTTGACGGAGTTCGTGTATGTCGAGTCGTTCCCCCAGCAAAAGTCCTGGATGTTCGAGTCAGGGCAAGAATCCACAGTAAAACAGAGATACCGGCCTTTGTTAAGCACTTTCGAGAGATAGTGAAGCTTCGCACGGTACATGCTGACCTTGCGCTCTTGTTTGAACGTCGTAGCAGCAGCCATTCGCTGCTGCACCAATTTGAGCTTAAAGCCATGCTTCTTGGCAACCACTGGAAGCTTTTTGTTGCACTTCTTATTGAGCGCTGCAATGTCGGCGTAGAGAGCCGCTTTTCGATTCTTCTTGCTTTTGGCTTGGTCATACAAGGTACGGCGCTGCTCAGGCCCAATAACGCATTTTGGACAGTCACGGGGTGGGATGGCATGCTTCCCCGGGTTACACTCCAGCCAAGTCGATACGCCAGCGACCTCAGGAAGGTCGCCATCATCGTCAGAGTCGCCAAGCCAGGGAATTTGCTTTTGGGCAACCTGTTCTCGAGAGGGAGGGGTGGCTTTTTCAGGTACGTCCTCCCAGTCGTTGTCACTATCGTCATCAGGTTCTGTGTTGCTGTCCTGAGGAGGAGACCCAGAGCATGGAGGCGACATGCCACGTTTTTAGCCACCATCCGACGCATCTTGGGGAGGAGGTGAATGCTGAGGAGGCGTCAAAGTCGGCCCCGTAGCACCAGTGTTGGTCGAAGGTGCAGCAACACTCGCAGACGACGACATGTGGTGAAAGCAGTTGAACACACAAAGACTTTCTAAATCAGGAATGTTCTGCACAGCCACACATATGACACGGATATCGAATTCATTCAATGAGCCACACAGTAGCAGCAAGTACGACAAGTAACCGATAAGTAGCGAGAAGTACGACAAGCAATGTAAAATATAAACTCAAAGAAATCGAGACGTCAGCGCAGACATAGACACAGGGTGAAGCCAGCACCCGAAGACCAAGAAAAAACGGTGCTCTACTCCTCCATATTAACGTCTTCCCCACGGTCGACTTTCTTCCCCTTCTCGATTGCAGCCGCCATCTCCGTTGCTGACGACACGATAACAACCATGTCGTTTTGATCCATACTCACCATCGCCATATCCCTTGAGAAAAAACGAGACGAGGTTAGAAAGAATTGGTACTGCAGCAAAAAAATCGCAAACTTACATGCTTCGGAAGAATTTTTGCTGGGTGGAATTGAAGTAGAAGGGGCCAATGGCAACGGTGGATCGGGATGAGGGAGCAGTCGACACACTGCTGAAACGGCTGGAGGATGCAGCTCCAGACATGGACACACTCGATCCTTCCCCCGACCTTCCTCCTGCTTTCAAGCCCCCCCATGTGCCGGCCCCAGAACTGCTTGTCGACGAAGAAATTGATGAGACAGAACTTATTGAGGGGGAGATGGGAGGAACAGCCAGCGAAGTCGCCGACGAAGATGTCGTTGCTGACGCTGGTGCTCCCATTCCAGGCCCCACAGCGTCGTTGCTGGAATTGACCTAAGCAGCGCGGTTGGGCACACAGGACCTCGAGATTGCGGCATTCGCGGCAGGTGCGCGTGATGAGACGGCAGCAGCGATGGAAGGGGCACGCGAGACATCGGTGTTCATGGCAAGTGCGCGTGAGACGGCAGCGGCGATGGAGGGGGCACGTGAGACAGCAGCAGCGGCGATGGAGGGGGCATGCGAGGCAGCGGCAGCATGGGCAGCGGACACAACCCGGGCTGGGGTCATGTGTGAAGGGGGTGAAGGGGGAGAAGCTGCTGGAACTGAGCGTGAGGCTCCCGGACGAGTCGAAGTTGGTGGGCTATCCTCCTCAAACAACGGCATGGGGGTGATGAGTGGCTGGCGTGAGGAGACGCTCCAGGCGGTGTGGTGCGAGGGAACACGCAAGGACGAGCGTGGTGGTGGTGAGTCGTCGTCAAACAGAGGGACGGGGGTTGATACACCACGGCGGTGCTTTGAGGGGGGTAGCACCAGCCTCGAGCCTTGTATTGTCCCCCTCGTGATCCATCCCACCCTCGACCTCGCAATTAACACCCACAGCCCTGCCTGCACGCTTGACGCGCATGGTGCCGCCCTTGCGCTTGATGCGCACCGTACCGCTGCCCGCCTCCACCTTGACCCCATCCGCACCAATCCCCTCGTGCTTGACGCACGCAGTGCCGCCCTCGTGCTTGATGCACATGGTACCGCTGCCCACCTCCGCCTTGATCCCATCCATGCCGATCCCCAATTTTTTGGCAGCCTTGTTGTCGATGGGGAGAATGATTGGGCGCTCGGCGTCAGGGAGCACGCAATAGCTGCCCGAGTCCGGGGTGACTTTGCGCACCCAGCACCGAGTCGGATGAGTCGCATGAGTGGCACGCGGCACCTCCTCCTCCTCTGACTCGGAGCCAGGAACATAGACCACAGAGTCGGCACCTATGACTCCCACATAACTCTTCCTACTAGAAGTGGGTTTCCCCCCCCATGCCCATAACCAGTAGGAAGGTGTTTGAGGATTCTGCCTATGCTGCAACAAAAGTCACGATAGAGCTGGGATAAAGTCACAATATCGAAGGATAGGAACTTGCATATGTGGCATATACCCATCCTGCAATAAAGCTGTGATAAAATCCATGATAAAGCTGCAATATCAGTCCCCAAAATTTTATACATGGTATCTGTGTGTGCTGTGATAAAGTTGCAATAAATCTGTGATAAAGCTGCAATATCCCTTCCTGATGGATGTAGGGACTTGTATATTAGCACACAGCTGTGCTGCAATAAAGCTGCAATAAAAGCTGCAATAAAGCCGCAACAACTCTTTCCCGGTAACTTTCAGTAAATTTGGGGACTTGAGTGCTGCCTGCCATCGGCTGTGGCCAAAAAAGGAAATATACATAGAAAATACACGAAAAATTCGGAAAAATCCTGACTGCTACTTGTGCTAGTTTCTAGGGCATTGGCTGTCCAAGTCGTGGTCACGTGACATATTACATCACAAGGCCAAAGCATCTTGATTGGACCCTCCAGTAAAGATGATGAATACCCCCAAATTTTGAGGTCATACATGTGTTTGTTACAGAGCTATTCACTATTCAATCCTCAAAAGACTCGCGTCTCGGAAAGTATTTTGCGTTTTACGGCCTAACAAAGCCTCGGATCAAAAAATGTTCTTATACAACCTTGTAGTCCTCAAAGAGCTCTACAACTTTGGTCCTGGGTATATTTTCGGTCAATATATTGTAATGAACAAAAGACACCTCACAAGAACAGTCAGTTTCATTAGATCTCAATTTGATTAGATTTCACTTGAATTCCGACTGACTGACCTCAGAAACACTACAAAACAGCCAGTTTCATTAGATTTGGCCTTAATTTATCACATTTGCTTGAAACATCACAAATCAGTTAGTTTCATTAGAATTGACTGTACTTCACTACTTGAAACATCACAAGAATAGTTAGTTTCATTAGATTTGGCTGAACATCATTAGACTTCACTGAACTTGATTACATTTTGACTGACTGAGCTAAAAAAAAAAAACATCACATAAATGGTCAGTTTCATTAGATTTGGCTTCACTTCATTTGACTTTACTGAACTTGATTACATTTCGACTGACTGAGCTAAGTGTGATGAGAAACCCATTAGAGCATCAGCTGAGAATATCACTACGTTCCGCCGTCGGCTAGACTCAGTCTGCCGAGGTCCGTGTAGCCGAGTCAAGATGCGGCTAGCCGATCACACAGCTATGTGTAGCCGGCCACGCACAGCCTGTGTGATCGGCTGGCCGCATCTCGACTCGGCTACCCGGACCTCGGCAACTGAGTCTAGCCGACGGCGGAACGTAGTGAATGGTTTTGCCCATGGCAGTGCCAGCTGAATTTATCGGAGCAACCAGCCGTTTCCAAGATGAGCCAGATCAGACAACAGTCCCGAGCAGCGACTGAACATGTGCAGAGAAAGCAGAGTCCGGACCCAGTAGTTTTGAGGACAGTTGAGGAGGGGTGAGCGAAAAGTGCGGGGCTTGGGGTCAGGAAAACCGTGCTATTTATGTTTGGAAGCATACATTGCGGCCGGATTATTATTCGTTCTTTAACGAGATGGTAGAAATGCTGTGCAATATCCCCGAATAATCTTACTCCTTTGGTCTTGCTTTGATTTTCCTAGATGCTTTGACTTCGTCTCACGGTGGCCGAGGTCGATCATCAGCTACGGACTGCGCATCAACTTCGCATGAAAGCCGTTTGTCCCGGTAAGTTCCGTCTGGCAATGGAAACTATGCAAGTAGTAAACTGTCTACATTCGGCCGCACACTGCGCGGCGCTGTTTGAATGAACCGTTCTTTAACGAGATGGTGAAAAATCCTGTGCTCTTTCCCCATATATCTCTTCTCCTTCGCTCCCTGGCTGCCCTTCTGCCACGTTCAACCCCTTTGGTCCATGCTATTTTTCCACACAACTTAACCCATGATGAACTATGGACTTCATTTCGGTTCATTCCGAACTGCGCCGCAACGGTAAACTGTCAAGTGCAACCCCCATATGGACCATTGAGCGGTCGAAACAAGGCTCGTGAATCAACAGCTGTCCAGAGAACACTCTGAGCAATCACGCGACCTTTTATCCAGCGCTCAAGATCCACTAAAAAGGGAGCGCCGTCTGAAAGCCTTCTTGCGTTCCTTCCCCCATCATCCCGCCCTCCCGTAACATTTCTTTCTCCGTTTGATACGTCGTTTGACGCTGGTTCTGCCTGGATCAAGAGACTACATTAGTGACTCATCAAGGCGCTCAAATCATGCGGCCGTTACCTGCTGTCTAGACGAACAAGGCCTGGAACACTTCTCAAGACAGAAAAAATGCGCAAAAATTCTCAAGATCTCGATGAAATGGGTTCTTATGATGTTTCAAGACCTCAAGGTAGACCTGAATTCTTCCAGCCGCTCAACCAACATCTTTGGCCCCGACGCTTGCATACTGATCGACTGCGGAGGTCGAGCTACATTTTGGATCATGTCAGATACTGAAAGCTGCTGCCTTCGAACCTCTCCCTCTTTCGTTCCTGTCATTATGTTCCCAAACCTTCCAAGCCGTGGAGTGAGCAACAAGTAAAAGCTCAAGTGAGTTTCCAAAACACTTCAAGTGCCATTAACCCATTTGCGTAAAAATTACTCATTACTTGGTGCAGAAATCCAGTCCCTTCCAGGCCGCACCGTTCCCTCAAATTTCTATCGTTAGGTCGCAACTGCAGGATCAATCCAGGTATACTCCGCCAGAAACTGAACAGTTTACTCATCATTTTTCCATTTGAGAGCATGAAAAAAAACAGCAAGAACTATATTCTAACTAGTAAGCTTCCTTGGTCGACAATATCCATACATCTTCTTACACGGTGTGTTAGGCACGTGGAGCTCAGGGATGGCGATTGGTTCAATGCTCTGGAGGATCAGGCGACGTCAATGGGGTCGTTCGCCCAGACGGCCACTAGTTCGGAGTGCATTCCATTTCCTCATGCAAATCGCTGTGGCACTGACCTCCGTACCTTATCAGATCATTCCCACATCAACAGCTTTAATTGAACCATTCAATACACTGCCAGCTTCTTCAAGATACGCAGATGTTCTGTTCGCTCGGCTGTTTCATATTTTGACATAAGCATGTCCCTTCGCACAAGCGTCTCGATTGGCTGCGACAGTCTAATTCTATCCCAATGTTCTCATTTGATTTCAGGTAAGTTTTGAGTGAACACAAATGATATTCTCAATCTAACTGACAACTCAGCCAAAGCGACTCCTTCGATGCATAAGGCAGTATGCAGTATTTTGCCTGTTGGCCGCGGGGCTCATTGTCACCGTTCCACCGGACCGCTTAAAACCAACCAACGAGTGATCCATTCTCCTGGAGGTAACAAGTGCTGGATATTATTTTGCTGCTTCGATCGAGTCTACTGTACAACGCATCCAACTCGCCACCAGCGCTTACTAGGCTGACATTGACTGCATATGATATTCATTGGTGACAGTTGTAGATCTCTGTATTCCCGAATTGAATGCCCATTCGCTGCGATGCGCGCTAGACGTCTGTGATATTCATGCCTTTCCGAAATTCCATTGGATCTTGCAAAGTCAGTGCTCAATCTGCATTTACACTAAATTTTGTGCAAACTGCTCAGAAAGTGCTTAATCGTAGTTATGGTTCAATCCATCCTTTGGTGTATGCCGGAGCGAAGCGAAGGCATGTCTTGTCTACTATAATGGAAATGAACTGTGGCCCAGGCAGTAGTTGCTGCGATGAACTGCGACTTGCCAAACCTGCCAAAAGAGAACTGCAGGCCGGTCTGCTGAGTGATTTCGGACAGTGCATACTGCGGCACAGTTCGGGCAGTGAACAGTTGAAGAAGTGGGGAGGTTGAACGGACCTAATGGGATCGGGATGGAAATAGAATGGTGACTTGGCCAGATGGAGCAACAAAGGCCGGTGGAGCAGTGGTAAAAGCACGAGAAATTGAGGACAGATGGAGCTAAGCAGAGACGAAGAGCAGAGGAAGAGCGAAAGAGCATGGATATATGGGGAAAGAGCACAGCGGAGGAGCCATTTCGTTAAAGAACGATTAATCATGCTCTCCATCATCCGTCTTGTCCCTCACGATAACCGGTCCAAGCTCCGCAAAATTCCTGGGGACGATCAGTCCTAGGTCTGCCAGTAGTTCCAGGATTCCAAATTGATCCAGCTGCAGATCTACTCAAAGTTCCCCAACGACTCCGACTGAATCGAGCGTGTCGCCGAACCATGTGCACGGATTCCCATTTTTTGCTCAAACCTGATGTCACGCGGGCGTCGAATGGCATACTTATAGTTCCCGTAACCTTGCAATTTGAGTTTGGATGTTCCGAGTTTACCATTTTTAGTCTGTGTTCCTTCAGGCCGGAGCTTCGAGGATTGTTTCCTTCACCGGTCCGACGATGCATTATCGTGAGATTAAGGTGCGCATTCTCTCCCCGGGCTTCGTGACCGCATTCCCAGTTGTTCAAACAAATTGCTGCAGACGTAGCCGCTTTTGTGAAGCTGAGCCGAATTTCCCTTCATTTCACTCCATTGATCCTTGTACTCAATTGCCCAAAGAACGGGTCCACAGGCACCATGCACGTGCTATACCCCATTCTCTCCTGGATACTCCGCACGGCGAGGGTTTGACTCCCTGGCGAGGAAGCCGGAATCGCTCTTTTGGGCGGAGTTCTTTTTGCGCCCGCAGCGACGAGCACTGTGCAGCGATCACGATGCGGTGAGCCAAGGGGCAACCGGCATTCAAAAAAAAAGATATAGGGCCGATTTTCTTTTTTCTGACCTCGGCCTGGTGTTTCCAACTTTCTTAAAGTTGGGAGTCATTTTCATTTCCGGCCCGACGGCTGGACTAACTAACCGGTTTAAATGCCGGTTGCCCCTTGCGGTGAGCGTGTTTATTCCACAGACCGGGTCTAGCTTCTGCAGCTCGCAATTTTATCTGCGCGGTCATCTTTTTCGCTGGGATTGTATTTTGCCATCGACAGCGGACGAACATTTCACGCGTACAACTCTGATGGGGCACTTGCGATTTGTGATGGCAGCCGTGGCAAATCGTAAATGACCATTTCTCCTCCGCCGCGGCGCCACGTAAGTAGTCGGTCCTCGCCCTGCACTGACCCAGCGCCGGGAGGCATACGTTGGCTAGAGCCCACAATGCAGCTCGCGTCAATAAGAGGGCATAAAGACTCTAGTTCATCCTCCCCCTTCCTCTAACATGCCCATCTGTCTTGAGCGACTACAATGCCCATCGACCGAGTGTTGATTGTCGGCGGCGGTCTGGCCGGCCCCTCCCTCGCCCTAGCTCTCGCCCGCCAAAACATCAGATCGTCCATCTTCGAGCTTCGCCTGACGCGCACCGTCGCCGAGGGCTCCATCTCGCTGGCGCCCAATGCTCCGCGCGCCCTGGACCACGTCGTCGGCGTGTACGACCGCCTCAAGGCCGCAGCCTTCTCATACCGCCGATTCGCAATGCACGCCGATGACGGCTATCTCTTTGGCCACCTTGTGCAACACGACGACGAGTATGATGCACTGCGCATTCTGCGTTCCACCCTGCACAACATCATGCTCGACGCCTGCGAGGAGCAGCCCGACCTCGTGCAGGTTCGCTATGGCGTGCGTATCACCCACATCGAAGACCGCGACGACGGCGTCACTCTGCACTTCGAGGACGGGACAACTGCCCGCGGTGCGTTTGTCGAATCACTCTACTCATCATGTCTCACCCCCTGATGGGAAAGATCGTGCTCGTTCTCAGTGAAAAGAACGGGTAACCACATAAATCTTTGTAAGGAGGGATAGCTAGTAAGGCGTAATATAGATCTATGAAGAGAAACCGGGCGATTTGATTGAAGGCTGCTTCATAAATCTCTAAATTCCTTAATCGTTTCGCTTCACCGTTAAATACTGTATACCTTTCTCCCGATCTGGAAGTATTACCTCTAATGGGCTAAAAATGGATCAGTTCATCTCAATGCGAATCAGGGATCACCGAAGAGAGAGGCCGCCGTGGACCTGGCTTCTCGGGTGCTTGGGTTGCGGCTGTTTCCAGGACGGTTGGCACTGCGTGATGGTTTTGGGCGCTACGTTATTTCGATAGGATATGTCACATTGCACGGCCGGTGGGAAACAGCTGTAATACCGCAATTCAAACCACGCGGGGGTTTGTGCGCGTCATCATTCGACACCGGATCGAGGGGAGAATTAAACTCAGCAGGTAGGTAGGTAACATAATTACACGGCACGGTCACACTCAGGAATGTCGATTTCCAGGAAGGATCCTGATGTACAAGCACTATTTGGCCTACATCATCGTCCCTGAGCCCTCCCAAGTCCTAATAGCCGAGCTCATGGTCAAGCGGATTCTTGGAGTCTATCTCGCCGCGGTAGAGTTGAGAGAAGACGAAAACGCAAGAAAAAGGTTAGTACATCAACACGGGAAGTTACCCTCGGTCAAGCATCTAGTTGGAACACGGGAACGGCGTAGAAGAATGGAGGGACTTCATACGCATATTTGGAAACCAGAGCAATCGTCGATCTTGGGGAATGCTTCGGGATTGTGGGCATGAACAAGGAAAGAATGATCTCCAGTGGGGGCCAGGAAAAAAGGGGACCGTGCATAGTTGCACAAAGAACAATGGCGGGCAAATTTCGGGCTGTAAATACAGAAAAGTCTCCCAGTGCACAGTGGGCTACGACTTAAACGGCAACAGCGAAGATCCAGAAGGAAAGCAGTGTGAGCGCATTGCTTTGGTGATGAAAACAGGTCAGAGAAGAGGGTTCTGGAGCCGGATTTGACCAGTTGAGTTGAGCAATCCAGCGGCGCAAAAAAAGAGGATCGGCACGATGGAACTTGACTAGAAAGCAAATAATGATAGGATTTTGACAGTATTGGACGTGTTCAGAGAGCAGGTTTGGGTCTTGAGATATATGAACAGCTGAATCCGAGATGGAGGGGGGCAGGCAGATTGACTGGCAGCAAAGATTTAACAGTCACTGCAAGAAAGCTAGAAACTCACGAATGAGGCCAGCGGGAAATCAACGCGGAAGGAGATAAACACAGTAACAGGAAGGGGCGAGAAGGTTGTCTTTATCTACCCCACGGGGATCCGGCCGCAGTGAAAAAAAATGCGGCGCAGTGAGAGGGGTGACCGCGGTGCAGCGGGAATTCTGCTGTGAGTGTGCTAGACTGTGGTCAGCTGGTCGGAATGGGGATACACTTAGTCTGCGAACGGAGCAAGAGCGCAGAACCTGGAGGAATGTGCTAGGACGAGAGTAAGTAGAGCAAGAAAAGTCGGGGAAAGCTAATGGGGAAATTGCCCCGCCAAGCGAGCAAATCGTTAAAGCACGATTAATTACTTGCAGTCCGGTGAATTTGAAGATGAGAGAATGGGTGGAGAATTGACAACCATTCAAGCAGCGTATATCTCGAGAATCTGCCGGGCACTAGGCGGCCTGCCGCCCCAAGGGTCAATACAATGCTTCTGCGCCGTACGTCACAGCAGCTGCGAACAGCTGCGTCCGGTCCAGAACAGGCTTCGCCTGGGTCAGCTGTTCTGCGGCACGTAGTGCAAATCTTGATACATTCCAGAAGCTTCCCTGTCTGCTGCCAAGGAAGACGAGACTGCGGGAGACGTGTTCGGTCAGTTGACAGCTATAAATGTGGGAAAGCAAAAAATTCAAGGACGAGAGGAGAGGAAGAAAGGATGGGGATGAAGCCAAATGGAGCAATTGCACTGCCGAACGAGCAAAATCTTAAAGAACGATTAATTAATTAATAATAGCGCACTGCTTCCGAGGTTTCGTAAACACCACATGGCTGTGTACGCACCTTCCACGCCTCCTTACCCTCATCCTATTCTCGCCGTGATGAAACGCTCTGCGCTCCAGTGGATTCGACGCAAATCTATGACCCCGTCTTATGATTCTCGTTCGACTAGTGCAACTGGTAGCCCAGCTGCCGCAAATTCAGACAAAAAAGCGCAATGGGTCCTCGATACAGTCACTCTTGCTCTCGAGCTCGCGGAGCAGGCGGTAGCTATCGCTCAAGTCGTCCCGTTCGTCGCACCTGCTGCCACACTCCTGCGCAAGATTATCGACTCGTATAAAGTCGGTGTCACGTTTGGAAATCAGCTTCATGCGATAAATTTAAGCAGGAGCTGAAAAGCGCCAACGAGGACTACGGCGTACTTGTCGCCTACATCGCCGATCTGACCGGCGATATCTGTGCGACCGTCTTGCGCATGCAGGAAATGAACCATTCCGACCAGGTCGGCCGTCTCAAGCAGGACCTTGAGAAATATTCCGCGTTGAGTCTCCGCTCTGATATTCTAGACCAGTCGGTTGAACAATGAAGCAGATTGATTGATAGGGGTTCTGAATTTATCAAGATTTACGAGGAGTGGGGAAACCTGGGTCGCTTCGCCGGCCGCAAACAGCTAAGCGAAGAAATGGACAAGCTCACTCGCAAGTTGGGTTCGTTTGGAGCCAGGTTTGCGGTGAGGATGTTTCATCGCCACTCCGTCCACGCTCATGTGTTTTTTCAGAATAACCGACTAGTGGATCTGTACATAAACCAAGCAGCAAATACACAAGTGTTGCAAGAGGTTTCGGAGACTGTGTGACTTAATCAGATCTTTTCTTGCCTTTCATTTCATTTCTGATTTCGGAACAGCACCCAAGAGAGGCTCGAAACATGGCTGGGATCTCCCCCGGATATGAAGCAGATGCAACATGACACAGAGAAACTTCGAACCGAAGAGACTGGCCAGTGGTTCCTTGAAGATGAGAGGTTCATTGAATGGGAGAATAATGCGGGAATGCTGTGGATTGAGGGTCCTTGTAAGTTATTTGAGCTGTCCCACTTGTTTTATGATCTGATTTGAATTAGCGGGTGCAGGGAAGAGCGTGCTCAGGTAACTTGATTTCCTATCCTTTGTTGCATTTGCGCTTAAAGAATGGAATGAACAGCTCAACAGTGATCCGAAAACTGTTTACTGACAGAAAACTATTTGAAAACGAAAAGAAAACACACCCTACAGTCGCATTCTTTTACTTCAACTTCAGGAACAAGGATGCCCAGAATATAGAAAATATGCTTCGGCGCATTGTTCTTCAACTGTCGGCTGCATCGCCCCATCCCTACAGAAACCTCAATGATTGGTACAAATTATCAAATGGACAGAGACTGCCCAGTTATCAAGATCTTATTGAGCTTCTCAAACACCTACTTCGAGAACTTGGCCGTACCTATATAGTTCTTGATGCTCTCGACGAGTGTGATGCCGGTGAATTTGATCAGCTTGTACACTTGGTTGCGGCACTACGGCCATGGACAGAGACCCTGCTACATCTCCTGATTACTAGTCAAACCCGTTCTATCTTCACGAATGGATTCAAAGGAATTCCTCAGATCCCCCTCGGGTTTGAACTCCAGCAAGCAGACATCGAACGCTTCATCACTTCCGAACTGGACACCAACTCCGAACTTGCTGCATGGAAGTCTCAGAAAGAGAAAGTTGTCGATGGAATTGCTCGTAAAAGCAACGGGATGTAATTCATTTCTTCCTCGTTTGGCCAATTCTGTTTCTAAAGACACCAATGCACTAGGTTTCGTTTAGCATCGTGCCTTCTCCATGCATTGGCTACGTGTCTGTACGGAGAACCGGAGGAACTGGACGAAATTTTGAAGAGCCTCCCGAGCGACTTGGTTACAATCTACGACCGCTTTATTGAGTCGATTCCGCAGAAATATTTCCTCTACGTCGAAGCAGCCCTCCGATGGCTTCTCTTTGCCGCTTGGCCCCTATCCCCTGTGCAGCTAGCTGATGCGATTTCATTCGATTTTACTCCCGGGGAATACACTTATAAACCCAGCCGACGGGGAGGCAACGAGGGTGCCATCCTAAAGTGGTTGGGAGGACTTCTTATGGTGCAAACCGACAGCCGGAGTGACACAAAGGTCACGCTGGCGCACGCATCGGTCCAGGATTACCTTCGCTCTGACCATTTCACCAAGAAATACTCGTTTTATGATCTCTGCGACAGCGTCTCACACACGTTCATCTTTCGGACCTGCATCAGCTATTTCCTCTACTTTGGCCACCATCCTCCCCCAAATGACTGGGAGTACAGAGATAGGGTCAAATACCCCATCCTGCAATATGCATCAACACACTGGTATCACCACCTGTCGTGCTCCCACAATCAGGAGGCCCTGCTTCTCATTGCACTGCAGGTATTGGAAGAAGGGAGTCGACCATACCATGCTATGCTCAATATGAGCCCATGGCATGGGGATCTCCCACCTCTGCATCTTTGCTGCAGTGAACGGTACATCGAATGTGTCCGCTGCCTTATCCGAAATGGGGTGGATTTTAACCGAATCACTCAGCTTGGTAGTCCATTGTCCATTGCTTCTTCGACAGGATGCATGGACATTGTACAGCTTCTCCTCGAGAATGGCGCCAACATCAACACGGTGGATGGAAGATATGGCAGTGCATTGGCCGCTGCATCTTCCACAAGCAAAGCAGAGATTGTACTCCTTCTTCTCCAGAATGGGGCCGATGTCAACCTCGCTGGGGGGGAAAATGGCAGTGCGTTGGCTACTGCATCCTACAGGGGCACAGCAGAGATAGTACACCTTCTTCTCGAGAATGGTGCCAATGTCAACCTAGGTGGGGGACAACATGGCAGTCCATTGGCCTTTGCATCCAATAGGGGTGCCCTTGAGACCATACACATTCTTCTCGAGAACGGTGCCAACGTCAACTTAGTGTGTGGAATATATGGTAGTGCATTGGCCGCTGCATCCCTCAGCGGTAAAGCGGAGATTGTACGTGTTCTTCTCCAGAATGGGGCTGATGTCAACCTCGCTGGGGGGGAATATGGCAGTGCGTTGGCTACTGCATCCTACAAGGGCACAGCAGAGATTGTACGCCTTCTTCTCGAGAATGGTGCCGATGTCAACCTAGCTGGGGGAGAATATGGCAGTGCATTGGCCACTGCATCCTTCTGGGGCAACACAGAGAATGTATGCATTCTCCTCAACTACGGTGCCAACGTCAACCTCGCTGGAGGAAAATATGGTAGTGCATTGGCTACTGCATCCTGCATGGGCGCACCACAGATTGTCCACATCCTTCTCGAGAATGGTGCCGAGGTCAACTTCGCTGGGGGACATTATGGCAGTGCATTGGCTGCTGCATCTTCCGGGTTCAACACAGAGATTGTACACATTCTTCTCCAGAACGGTGCTGATGTAAACCTCGCTGGGGGAGAATATGGCAATGCATTGGCTGCTGCATCCTACTGGGGCAGAGTGGAGATTGTACTCCTTCTTCTCGATAATGGTGCCGATGTCAACCTGGCTGGGGGAAAATATGGGAGTGCATTGGCCGCTGCATCCTACCGAAGCAAAGAGATCATACGCCTTCTGCTTGAGAATGGTGCCAATGTCAATCTAAGTGGGGGAGACTACGGCAGTGCGTTAGCAGCGGCGTGCGCCTCCCCATTTGCCTGGTGTCGACCGATGCAAACCGTGCACCTTCTCCTCGAGAATGGTGCTGACCTCGAATCGCAAGGTGCCCGTGCTCTAGAGGAGGCATCTGAAAGAGGTGATACAGATCTTGTTGCGTTCTTGCGCCGGCGGTTGGATGGCGTAGTGTCGGATGCAGATGATGATACAGACTGAAGACACTTCCTCCGAGTCCGCCATTCCCTCTGACTGAATGAGACGGACTTCACATGTCATAGGTTGCAGGAGATAGTTAATCTGGTTTTTTACTGTTACTATCTGAATACATAGGTCTCGCCAATTTAATCTATGTACACTGTATGGTTTGGGTGATTTGACTCTCAGAGGGGATGGGCAGAAAAAGCTATTGTAGATCCCAGGCCTGTAATAGGGACAGTCGGAGTAGATGGTTTTGGGCGGCTTTGGGGTCGGTTCTCGGGTCGGTTTTGAAATTGGTTCTGGAAAATGTTTTGGGCAGAACCATGAGAGAACCGACCTTGCGCGCTTTTGTTACGCTGTTTCACCATTTCCTTGAAAGCCATGCAGACTGTTGACTTGTTGAATGCTTCGAGATATGTGGGCACCTACACCGTCATGAACTCGGCCTTTGAGATGTTGTGCATGTGCTTCGACTCGAACACCACAATCACTGTCTGCCAGAACACCTTCATCTTCCCGAAACATACAACATCAAGCCCCTGGAGGGCGTGGGTGCAGTGCAGAGGATAACACAGTAAGATGATATTGTTCTCTCAGCAAAACCTGAGCACTTTTTTGCTGTAGTGTGAGCTGTGGCCATCGAGCAGCAGCACACCTGGGAGGCCTTTGGCAGCATCTTGGGTCGCTGGGTCAAATACCTTGGTGATCCACTCGTAGCCGAGGTCGGTATTGGTCCATCTGTTTATGGACTTAGTGATGCTACACCGGTGGTGAGCTCTTTTCCTTGCACCAATTTATGGATGGACTTACAATGCATTGATCGTGCTCCCGTTGTTCCAGGCTGTCTGGAAATTCACTCCCGGAAATATCACCATCAGCAGCACCACCATTCCCCATCCACTCAGATTGTCACCAACACAGTAATGTTTTGGTGGCTCGTGCCCATCCTGTACATGCGATCCGATGAGACACCTATTTCCACAGCATATTTTTGGACTAATTCTGCCCAGGACTTGATATCTTCGGGATTGAGGCTCCATGCATGCTGGGTGTCAAGGGATTTACTCCAACAGGTATGCAGCGCACCATGATGCTTGTCCGGGAATCCAAATACCCATTTAACACTCACTGGCTCACTTCAAGTGTCGCTTAGTGCATGGCATCGGCATATTGCTCGATCTGACAATGCCCCAGCGGAAATCCGCGATCTGCCAACTCGAGGAGGAATTGGACAAGGCTCCACTCTTGGATGGGTGTGAGCTTTGGTTTTTTCTGATTGGTGTCGCAGATGCTTGGCCCGCCTGATAGTTCTTACGTACCCTTTTCTTTGACAGGAGAACGAGTGGGCGGTGGAATCCGATATCCAAGGGTTGTAGGTTCGGCGTAGGAGGGTACCGTTGCGGGCCGGTACTGGGGTCGTTGGCGGGCGATCCCCTCTGCTCCTATGTCCACAATGAACTGAGCCATAGCGAACGAACGCTTACCTTGGGTGGAGGGCGAAACCAACTGCTCGGACTCCTGGCTTTTGCCTTGGCATGGGCTACTTACCTGTATTTTTGTTACTTAGTGCAGCCCCGACGGCCTTTGAGTACGGGCGCATTGGGTGTTTTGGGTTTATGTAACTTGTTTACGGATCACTTATGTCACCTTCTTGTTTGCCTCCTACCACCACATCGGGTGCCACGACACACGCAAGTCGAGTCAACGCGACGTCTTATGCCCCGTTCAACTTCACAGAACCGTCTACGAAGCTTGAACGTCACCCACGAAACTACTTCAGCCGGATTCGTTCTAGCTGTCAACGCTATTTTAAGTCGTGCTTCGCGCAGACTTTCTACTCGTGCTTCGCGCAGGGTACTTGACCAATTTCGATTATACTCTCGAAACGAACGCCGTACACACGACTAGGTACCAAACACCTTCGTTTGGGACCTGCAACTGCTACTGTCTCACCGTCCGTGATTTGCCTACAAATCCGCGGACGCGTACCGTTACTTTGCTCGGGCGAATTAGGACTATTACGGATCTCCCTCTCTAACGCACGGTTCGCCTTTGCTCTACGAAACGTACACTAGGGCACTCCACCTTCTCACTATTTTCTTTTCTACTTTATCCCTACATCGAACCACCTACCGGGTACATCCCTCTTCTTCACCGCGCTGCTTGTACATGCTGGCCATTGCAAGAAGTCCAAAACTGCATCCACAATGTTGACATGC
Organism: Mycena albidolilacea; assembly: GCA_029282495.1. Classification (NCBI taxonomy): domain Eukaryota; kingdom Fungi; phylum Basidiomycota; class Agaricomycetes; order Agaricales; family Mycenaceae; genus Mycena; species Mycena albidolilacea. Next base: position 214,000 of record JARIHO010000115.1, on the reverse strand, counting down.
CTTGGGGACGTATTCGGACTGCGGGACAGGGGTGCAGCAACCAAAAAGTAATTGACCTTGATTACGTGCATGATAAAAGCGCTCACCAGATGGCAGAAATGAGTCCTTGGTGCCTCAGCCTTTCCCGCTGGAGAGCAATTCAACGCAAATGAATCTGATTGAATGGACACAGCGAGGATGTGCCAACACCGATGTGATGGACGGCGATGCTCACGACTGGCACCTAAAAGGTATAAGTCAGCGATATCACAGAATAAAGACCCTCTGGAACTCAAACGACACTCCGGAGCTGTCACATGGCACTGTCGGTGTGAATGGCGCTGAGTCCACGTAAATGGAGGGTGAAAACTGAATCTCGCAATGCACTGGATCAGGAAATGAGACTGGTTTTCAAGAGAAGTGATGAGCAACCACTCACGACCACCAAAACGCCTCTGGTTGCCCGCAAGGATGCGGAAATTGAATATGATGCACATTCCTTTAGTCAAGAGTAAGACTGCGGCGAAAGCCGACCTAAGTTAGAATGCGAGAAATGCGTAGGAGAAAACTATAGATCTGTATAGCTGGGGATGCTGGACCAATCTTGAAACAGCTCACAAACAGTCTGGAGGTCAAAAGGTCAACATCGAGCATTCTAAGTCCAGTGGACTCACAGGGAACACCAGAACGCGAGATTCAACCCGTTGATATTGTGTAGAAGTTGGTGGAAAGCGGTGTATGATTCAAAGAACAAAACCTACCTCATCGGGGTGGAGAGGGATGCGGACGAAATTCGCAATACTAGTGACACTTCCTACACTGGCCGCATTGACATTACAGATGGGTCCCGGCTTGCAGGGTCACTCATATCTGGTGGTTATCGTTGATTACGGAGTGAGCTGGAGGTGAAGCGGAACGAACAGTCCAGCTCGATACAGTAGGGAGATGATGGGAAAGAGGAAGAGGGATGCGAAGAAGAGCGTCTCTTTTGAACGGAAGCTGAGCGGTTGATCGGGGATATCGAAAATAATGTGTCCAGATGTCTGGGTCGAAGTTATTTTCTGATGGACAGGTGAGCGTGAAGACCCCAGAAATAAAATGGGAAATGGCATGGACATACGGGACCCGCCGGGCAGAGAGTGAGAAAAATAGAAGAGTGTGAAGAAATTCCGGGGATCTGCTTAATATACTTCGTATTTAGAGCAGAGCCTCGGTTGGCTTGCACCTGTTTGTATCTTTCATGGCTAGATGGCAATGGATTGAAGTGTGAAAGCTGAGATTCCAAAGGGGATGATGGGTGTAGCGTTGAAGGAAGATAACAGAAATGGTGCCCGCCTTTTGAGGTTGTTGAGTGGCTGATCGGCGATGTGGAAAATAAACTGTGCGCCGGTTCTCAAAGCCAATCTGTGGTTAACCGGAATCAGCTGATGAACTCAGAAATAAAAGGAAATGGGGCGCCTATAAAGCAGTCCATGGGAAAAACAGTGCAAATGAGGAAGATACAAACAGGTGCAATCTGATACGAGGCATCTGCTTAATATACGAGGTATATATCTTAGATAATCCGGTTGAATTGACTAACCCTTTGTTTGAGAGGAAATGTAAAATAAATAAAAAGGAATCAACATGGCGAATTCAAACCGATGGCATCTTTGTGTATTATATAATCACTAAATCTATTAGATTGGGCTCTTAAAAAGACTTCAAAAATCTAATGAACACAGCCACTATTTCTTTACATCGTCAAAACACACTGATAAAGTTTCGCCAACTCAAAACCTGGATCCAATTGATGAAAAGAATGATCAATTATTACATGAGATACTCATAACAAATCCCACGGAAATCAAACGGAAATTTTCGCTTTTTTGCATCTTTCAGGCAATTTTGGACGTGCCGTGACCAGTGGCAGGTCTGACAAGGACCGCCGTGACCCGTGACCGCAACCGAAGTTCGACATCGACAGAGGGGTGCGTGACCCGTGACTGTCGATTTGAACGAAAAACCCCAGTATATGATCGCTAAATGTACTGTAGTAGCTGCAAATGAACAGATTTATAGATTCTATTGTATCCTAAGGAAAAGTCATCAATAGCTCAATGAGCCTCGTTGCGCCAGAGCATACCTCTTTATATCTCGATGCGCCTTGAGCTCTCTCGATTTTCCATTGAGCCAGAAAGAACTATGTCCGGATTGTCGAGGTAAATGGAGGAGGCGTCAAATTCCTCGATTTCGCTCGCTTCAGCTCGATATACGTTGAAACGCCGTAACAAGAGTGCGTGGCATCTAGTGCTATTTTGCGATTTCCTAGGACCAGTATTTATACAACGGGAAAGCGCTAGCACTTCTGAAGTGTTATTACTAGCACTCAGGACTCTGGCTAGGTGATATAAAGGAGAACTGGAGTGAGCCCAAGCTGCCAGTTGTAGCATCAGATACGACTAGTGTGACGCGCTAGTACGGTCTGAAGGCACAAACCATGGGGAAATAACCATAAGCCTATACAGTCAAGGTGCTAGCACCTAGGAAGCGAGACAACGAAGAGTGGTATTGCGAGCACGCTAGTTGGAGGTGCGAGCGGCGAGTCTGGGATCTGAAGGGTAGCAAACTATTCGCTAGCAGCCTTCTAGCGGGGGCGTTAGCATGCGGAAACCCTCTAGCGAGCGACCTGAGACCCGAAACACAGATGCGAGCACGTGATGGTCGCGACGCGGTCGCGAGTCACAAACCGAGACAAAGTAGACAGTAGGGGAATAGCTAGCAGGCTATTGGTGCGGATGCGCGGGTCACCACATATGCAGTAACGGATAAACGGACTGCTAGCCGGTGCTCTGACTCGTGCTAGATGACTCCAGGCGGCGGATTCAACTCTGCTTCGTCAGGATAGCGATTCCAGCAGCTGATGGCAAGCTGAGGGATCACTCACGATACCCATAAATGGACGCTAGCGGATCAGTGTGGCTGCTCTGCTTGGCATAGACCCATCATAAAACCAAACAGCAGTCGTTTCATTGGCTGTTGTATCTATCACATCATTTTCACTCATTTATATTATTCATTCTGTTTATCACATGTATCCTGGACCTCAGTAGTATAAAGGGAGCACAGAGCAGGCTAGAACCTCAGATTATTACACCCCGACTTTGTACGAAGTTGGTGCAGGTGGTCTCAGGTTGCTAGTGGAGATTGTACACACACTTCACAAGTAGTAGCTTTATTGGAATCAATACTGTTGACTCTGGACACGTCGAGATCTTAAGTTGAGGTTCTAAGTTGTTGGCTCGCGGAGTCTTCACGTATAAAACCAAGGGTGTTCTCTTCGAGAACCAGCTAGCAGTTGCGCTAGCAGCTTTGCCTTCACCCCGATATATTTGTAGTGTGTTGGATCGCCTGCTAGGTGATTGTGTGTTGACTCGAGCCCACTAAGAAGAAGACGGACTAGGTGCCCCCACCTCTAGACCGACTGTAACTTGTCAGTTACTTCGCCTTCACCCCGATATTGACGGAAGCGCTGTCGTAGTGTGTTGGGTCGCTAGCTGGACGCTTATAGTGTCTATTGCCAATACAAAGTGGAAACGTTCCTGTTCTTGGTTAAGGAATAGGTCAGCGGCTTAAGGACTGCCTTGTCGCTTGAGGATTGAAGTCCCCTTGTTGTTAGCCTCAATAGTCTTTGGGTACCCCATTGCGAGGATTTTCACAAACCTACATACTCTGCCCTGGTGCCCTCGATCTAGCGATCCAGTCACCTTGTATCCAACCCATATAACCCTGCCCATCCCAGGTGCTAGCGGTATTGTTGTTGGCAGCTGCGTAGTGCTAGCGTGTTGTTGAACAGCTTTGTTGAAGTCTAGCAGTTGAATTGTGTTTGTTCCAAACCCGTTGGTCGCATACTACGGCCCGGACCCGAACTCACAAAGAGAAGCACTTACATCTTTGGAGGAATAGATTGTTGTAGTGGTGGTTTTGTGGTTGTTTTGTGCAAGCACGAATCTAAGCTATTTCTAGTCGTATATCAAGTGCACCGTTTCAACGTAGGGGGGGATTCTCACTGGGGTTCACTAACAAAGCGATTATCTTTTACGTACAGTAGTTAACCTCGAAGCGAAACACAACGTGGAAGCGAAACACCACGCTGTTCCCTACCTTTGACTGCACGGATGAACTCAAAGTTTTAGGAGGACACTCTCTTCATTAGAAAACTCTGACTGGTAAAAAGAATTAGCCAGAATGCTCATATTGCGCCGATGCGGCACAGTTTTGTTTGAGGCGTTATTTCACACACTTTCCGAGATCATACCACAGTGCCAGAAAAATGCCGGGGAGTGTCAGGAAGACGTTATCAGGGTTCATTAAAATTATTATGATGGTTAGAGCCCTTCAGGCTGTGAGGCCAAGGGAAGTTGAGCCATTTTGTCCTGTTTTCAAGTGTTTCGCTACTATGTTGTTTGGCCTAATTTGGCCTGCATGATGAAACCTCTTCGTTCTCGACGAGCACACCACCTAATGATATGATCCTTTGGACCATTGTGTAGCCCGGAAGGCGTAGCAAACACTCATCACAAGAACGAGGCCGATTGGTCTCGCGATGGGCTCGGAATCCGCGGTGCAGTCAGATTGTTTCGCTTCACGGTTAACTACTGTATTTATTTCAAGAATAGCAAAAAATATAATGTTGTTGACAGACCTGGTATTGGGGCACCCAGGCATTTATTCAAATCTGCTCGAGTTGCAACATACTATAATGTACTTCACTACATTACGATGTCATCTCACAAGAGCTAATGCTGGCCTGAGCAGTTAGCTAAGAGGGATATAATGTGTCCCGAACCATTAGCAAGGCACTGGACAACAATCCTGGTAAAGGGTTGAAGTGGGAAGTCGCTAATGGAGCAATCACGGAAAGTACCTTACCATCCTGGAAACGGATTGGGGCTACTGCACATCCCTGACTAAGGGCATATTACGAGGGAACATCCTTCTGAACCAGAGGGATCATTGTTGGGCATCATCTGACGTCTCCAGAACTGCCAAGAGAGGACTGGACTTGGTCGATCTAACAAATGACTAAGGAACTGTACTCGGGTACTAGGAAGCGGCGGCTATTACGATTTTCAGACAAATCACTTAAGCGGTTCAAGGCGGAACCATTTGAGCGGATGGTTACCAAGGAGGGTAACGGAGTGCTGACGAGGAGGTCGGCTAAAAGTTGACATATCAACAATATCCCATCACGATCGTTCTAAGCGATGTAGATCTTGACTCGTCGTTAAGCTCGGCTCGTTGATGTTTCTTACAAATCTCTCTCAATTTTACTAATCGCTTGATATCTGACAGGAGTTCATCGGCTAGCGGCCATACCACTAGTCATATACCCTGAACCCTATTGCTCGTTTGTATCAGTCTCGTTTATATTTAGAATCATGTAACATATTTAAGTGGATGGTTATGGGAGGAACACCAGTGAATCTCACCCCACCTGTTGGACGCGAAGTTACTAGACTTCACGCTTAACCGGTAGAGTAGTCATTCATTCGGAGACACCTAGAAGCTATACCAAGTTTCGTTTGTTTTCCCTGTTTGAATATTATCTGTGTTGGATTTGGATCTTTATAAACGACGCGTGGACATATTGGATAAACAGAACGGCCACGTGGAATATAAGGAAACGGATCAGACTTGACAATTGGTTGTAATCTCGCAAGGATTAGCAATCGCGGATACTATTTGGAATCGGGATTCATAAGAATCACTTGCTTTACGCATCGGAATACTATCTCCAAACCTAGACCCACATCATACAAAACCGTTGAACATAAAATCTTGTCTGTCTATGTCAAGTACCGGTTCCCGATCGGGATCCAACGGAGGTCCGAGATACGTCTGGGAGATGAAGTGCGTATAAGCAAGATGAAGTGGTCGAGATGCAAAGGGAAAGTATCGGAGTCCGAACAGAATACCGAACCCGTATACTGGAAGGGAAAGGCTTGGCTTCAGCTCGTGCGCTGCGCCCTTCTCTACGCCTGGTGCCCAATTTCGGAGGGAGACTCGGAGGAGGAGGGAGTCCGAGAGGAAGAGTATAGGGCAGACTAAGTCGATATTCAAACTGAAGTCTAACTACCGACATGGCTTGTATTTATACGAGAGTAAAGTATTAGTGGGGATATAATGTAAGTACCGGAGCTTCGGAGTTCCGAGTGGGTCCGTGATGGACTGAGTCGTTATGAGTCAAGTGGAGTCAAACTGACTCGGATACCATCGGGTTTCTGGTGGCTCCGTGATGGAGAAGCATAAGACGTAACCTAGGAGTCAGAGGGAATCATATGTAGTACGAACCAATAGAACAAGGGCGAATACAGAAAGGCAGTGTCGGATATAATCGGGATCGGAGATCGTCGGAATCCGATGGCGTCCGAAAAGGATGTGAAGTCACGGCACGTGACAGTCTATCGCGATTGCGCCTAGGACAGATTCGAGCAAGTTTTATCTATACGACTTGTAGACCTGTAAAGTCTTGCTTCTCAAAGAGAACTAAAGTTCAAATTGCCACAATCTATACTGGATTGGAACCCCGAACTTGCACGAGGACTATAGTGTTTGAGTTGTTATAGTTGCATTATCGAACTGCGTATTCATTTACAAGGTTTGTGTTGTGGTTATTTCACTGCTAGCCCCATAGTCAGTGTTTCATCGTCTTTCAGTTGACTCTATACATTACCAACCACCAGGTTTGAACTGCAAACTAGTTCAATAATGAAACCTAATCTTATGAGCCACATCAATAACCACTATGTCAAGTAGTCTGTGTATATATAGCATTTGTCGCCTTCTTTTGATTCATTTACAGGCTCAGTTGGCCACACAAAAAAAAAGATTGTAAACTTTCTGTCGATACAGGGCTCAAACTAGGTAGTTTTCTTAGCTCCTCCCCTTTTTTTGCACATCCTGAAATGAGGGTGTGCATGCCAGCACAGGCCCCCTGCATCGAGCATTGCCTGGAGAGCATTGTTGTGGTCGCCACTGCCTTCTGCATCTCCTTGCAGCAGTGCCAGGTGTATGGTGCAGCGCACATGCCCAGGCGATCCACGAGCTCAGTGGGTGTATTCAGGAGTGGAAGTGGGTGTGGGTACTGCTGCTGGTGTGAATACACCGCCGCAAACGAATGCAGCTGCTGTGAGTGTGAGTGCAGATGATGCGACCCCGGCCTAAATACCACCCCCACACGGTGCTTGCTCCCCACCTCACCGCGCTCCCGCTCCACCCTCTCCCTCTCCACCCTCTCCCACCCCTCCCTCTCCTGCAGCTCCTGTTCGCATTCTCGGACATCCTGTTCTCGTTACACATCCCTCTCCCCCACATCCCGTGCTGCGTGCCACGCTGAGCTCGAGTCATGTGCCAGGTCATAGCACTCCATTTCCACATCCCCACATCCTCCTGCTTCGCAACCGGCACCCCCATCCCCACCCCCACTCCCCGACCCGCGCTCCGCCTCCTCCTCGCCGGCACCACTGTCCTTCTATGGCCTACCCCTCCATGCTGTATGTATGCGTGCACGTGGTGGTTTAGGTACCCACCACGATGTCTCCCCGCCATCCTACGAAAAGCAAGCGTGTCAGCATCCCGCTTGCTGCGAATGTGGGACAAAAACGCACCTCGCCCCCGTGCTCGCACCCGCACCAGCCCCCGCAACCAAATGTACCGTACCGTGGATCGTTGGATGAAAGAGTCGGTCGGAAAAGTTGTGGGTCATGGGTAGGACATGAGCATCCTAACATCAGAACCATCTGGGCGGGCTGGTGGCCTTCGACTTGCCTGCGGTGGCCGCGTTCTGCTTGACCTTCGAAAGCGGCGACAACAGGATGCTCAGTGGTGAATGGTGCATGCCCGGCCGACTCGGGCGAACTACACAAGTCTCTTAGCGAGGGAATCAGGACAAAGGAAACAATGGCTTACCACTGCAGTCCCGCCGTGCAATTCTCTGCACTTGATTGCACGCTGTAACCGAATGTTAGTCAAGAGGCGACCAGACAAGGAGAACACTTGCCGCAACCCACAATCATCACACTCCAGCACGGGTTTCCACCCCCGCCTCTTCACGCAGGTGTCACACTCGGCAATGAGGAGGCTGCTGGAGAAGAACAGGTCCAGCGGATTCCACCCGGTGGTGGTCTTGCCGTTGCCGCTACTGCCCATAGGTGAGACGGTCCTATTGGACCCAGTCTTCTGAGGCTTCGCACCGGGCTTGAAGAGGGAGAACCGATGCACGAGCGGGGCGGTGTAGTTGCTGTGGAGAGAGCGGATGGTAGGGCTGCCTTCGGTCGTGTACGTCGTGGAGATGGCGGAAATTTCCGAGTGCATGACGTGGTGTCTCTCTGATGTTGCTTGGGATCGCCATAATCGCAATTTTGGTGCGCCTGAGGACACAGATTCACACCCGCAGATTCTTGCTTGAGGACGGTTGTGGGTTTACGATTTTGTTCAGTACTTTCGTACCGTATCTGGGATAATTTGGCTTCCTTCCCAGGGATGATTGTCGCTCTCGGCTGCTCCATCATGCTGATTATCGAAATGTGGCTGAGAAGCGATCCCTCCCAAAGTCCGTCCACGCTCATTTTGGCATACTGGTGAGCGTTTTCTTCTCTCATCCGTTATAATTCTAATTATTTCCCAGGCTTGCAACCTTGAGTTTTACGAATACTTTCCGGGTGGCTCAAATGCCAATCTTACTATTTAATTTCTGGGCACTCATTGTATCATACTATCTAGGGCCTCCCGCATGAGCGTCATATTTTCCGTGGTACATCTTATGCCCCATGATAATCACTCCGAATTTCACAAAGTACGCTTTCCACAACTCTCCCAGAAAACTGGGATTTAACCAAGTACTCACTGCCAGAATACTACTTACTGGCTTCGCGGCGATGTTCGCACTATTCTGGATAGGTCTCATCATTCAAAAGGTCCACGTCTGTGCCTCAGATACGTTGTGGTACAGAAAGCGTAGCCCATAGCAGTGCCATGGGGGTAAGGGGGTTGCGGCTGTGGAACTTGTTAGTACGTCCTATCGAGCTGTTCAGCAGAACGATACTAGTCATCCTATCAAGTGGACGTTTTTGCAGACTCCACACTGGCCATACTTCCAGTTACCGTGATACGCCATACAATGGTTCCTGGGGGTCAGCGTTCCTCCGGCGGCGCCTACACAACTGGCATCAAGCTCGCACATTCGATGCATTTGAGCTCCTCTGCTCACTACTAACACTCAACATCGCTGAAATCCGGGATTGAATTCCTTTTGGGCAACTTTTGGGACTAGAAGAAAGTAGATATACTTAGTGGCGCATAGGTAAAAAAACCTTGCTAAGACCGTATAATTCCTTGGATTGCCAACCGAAAAAAATACGATTTTTTTCCGTGTCACAGTTGGCGAGGCCCATCCACGAAAACCGAAATTCGGTTTTAAGTGTCACAGGTCACATGCCCGACGAATTGAATGAAATGGTACAGTACCCCTAGGATGCTCGTCATTATCTTCGCTGCCTGTATACTGACTACAGTCGTTTCCATTGTTCCTCCTCGGCCCCGGTGGCTCATTTGAAGGTACCGCGGTGCAGGCAGAGGTGAGAGACTTCCTCCATGACCCACAACTTGTCATGTTATGAATAGTGACCTCCAGGCTGCCACGGCTCTCCTTTTAGCCAATGGTGCTGGTCACTTCTGTATATCGTCTCCGCCACAGGTCGGACGAAGATCTGGACTGCATGTCATACACATACAATTATTTGATTCACGGCAACGGCGGCGTGAAATCAGCCCATGGTTCGGCGACTACACACAGCACCGAGACGGTGGATCAGGAGAAAGTCACGGACGACAAGGTCACTGGGGTGTAGAATACGAACTAGGACGGGTGGATTCCGAACCGCAAACACTAATGATTTCAAGCAGGGTTCAGAGCCCTATCGCTCTGAAGATTCAATTTCCTTGTTTATTTGTTTCAAGTCAACCAATGTAGTCTCATTGCTGAACACTGTCCTTGGTTGATAGGGCCGACCAAAATCCATAATTCATGTGCGCAATGAAATTGTGCACAGATTCAGTCCGTCTGACAATAGCTCGGGACTGCATTCGCAAACCGAACTTCCCCGAGATGCCCGAGACTTCCCAATCTTTGGGTATTTACCTTCCTAGCGCTCATCATCAGTCGCTTCCAGTGGATTCGCGTGCCGCGCAGATAGCAGGTGTGAGATTTATGCAAGGGGCTGTATCGAACATCGACGTGAACGCGCAGCGCCGAGGTGCGAGCCGCCCACACTTGAAGAATTGAACTAACGCATTTTGAGCAATCCCGGCAAATAGATCCGAGAGAGCGGAGATGACGGAGTTTGAAGGCTCCATGCGTAATTTTATAAAGAGGGTGATAACAGCTCCAGGCTCAGTCGTGTTTGATATTATCCCGGGAAGAACGAGACAAAGAATTGAACAACCACTGCGTTCCGAGGGTCCGTAGACCAAGGGTTAGTCTACCCCCATAGACAGATGTAGACAGACTTTGAGCTAGATGTACCTTGTCTACATGTGTCTACACCCCTTGCTAGCGGGTTGGTTTCTCAGTCTTGTTTGCGGAACTGTGTCGAGCACTAAATGCTATTCACCCAACGCCGTGGCGCGCTCCGTAAGGCAACGTAAGGCGGTGATGCCCGTGATGTGGCAGTTCCGAGTGATCTGAGCTGACATGACGCGGTGGATCAGTAAAAATTCGCATTCTTCTTGGTCAGTTAATTTTTCTCATGAAGCCACACTACTTCAGGCATTATAAACATGACTACCTACTACTATACCTACGAAGGTTGGCTCGATGTTCGCAAAGACTGCGCCGAGCACTCCAGAAGCGCCCTGACAGCTGCCACATCACGGGCATCACGCCTTACCCTGCCTTATGGAATGCGCCACGGCGTTGGGTGAACAGTGTTTAGTGCCGAGCACAATCGAGACACCAGAGGAGGCAGCAGAGGGCGGCAGGGAGTCCCTGGGAGTAGGGACAGTGGTAGACCTTGGTAGACACACATAGTCTACCCGGGGTAGACAGATGTAGACCGACGATAGACCCAGGTAGACCAAAAATAGTCTACGTGGGATAGACACACTCAGTTTACGTAGTAAACTGATGTAGACTGACGTAGCCTCACGTAAACAGGGTCTGTCTACGGGACCTCGGAACGCAGTGAACTCCGAGAGTAATTATGCAGAAAATATTCGTTCAAGCGAAGAAAACGCGGAGACACGGACGCAGCGATTCCTTCAAGAGTCTTAGGGGAGAGATAACTGAACAGAACAAATGGAGATAGAGTTTTCCCGCCATTCTCTCGGCCTTGATGCTTTCCATCACCCAACTTCGAGAAAGTCTGATCCACGCCATTCTTTGTGGGTCCATACTAGATCAGAATTATCTGGTTTTCCGAAACTAATGTGTGACTTGTCAGAGCTTGGGATCCAGCAGACGAGTTCCAGGCGTCGAGAGCCACAAGCGGATGGTTATCTTCAGAGACGATTCAGAGTCACCATATAGGGAATCAGTTTCCGGTGAGCGTGTTTATTCAACAGACCGGGTCTAGCTTCTGCAGCTCGGGATTTTATCTGCGCAGTCGTCTTTTTCGCTGGGATCGTATTTTGCCATTCATGCGTATGGCTCTTCACTGACAAGAAATGCCGCCGCTTCGCTCCGGCACCTTGGATGATAATAAAATATATATTGTTGAAGTCGTGAGCACGTGCAATGCTGTAAGTAAGAATGATGTTGAAACAGACAGAACTATTTATTGAAGAGAATAAGAAGATTCGGAGCAAACCACAAATGTGAATGCTGCAAAGCCTGCTTGCCTGTCAGTGCCAGAAAGCTGGATTTGAATCGTTTGAACCTCGAAAAAGGAGAGTAATGATTAATGGCAAAAACACTCACTGGAAGGCGGCAGAGATAATTGAGATAATTGGCGAGCAAACCTTTCCATCAGTCCGAAGAGTTCCAGAAGACGAAACAACCACGAAAACAGGGAGCAAAGAAGTGACGGAAAGGCATCAGACAGATGGTTTGAAGTACAAAACGGGATTGATATCCAGTACGATTGGACTGCAATGAGAGGGCTGCACTGATTTCTGGGTTAATCCATGGAGCCCGGGCCATTGAAATGCTTGGTTAAGGAAGCCATAAAATTGCCGTGGCACCAGAAGAGACCCGAGATTAGCAGCAGCGCAGCAGCGAGTTTTGATTTGACCATGGATTCAAGTCCGAAATAAAGCCAGCAGTACACAGAGGCGAAATCGGGCCGTGACCCCGGAGAGGTATATTGCAGAGTAGAGAACTGAGGATGTGAAAAGTGGGCGGAGGATGCGCTGTAGAACAGAAGTAAGCTCCTTCTTTATATGTCCACAACCGGCAGGACTACATGGGCCACCGGCTTGATAAGGATCGAATCAAGCTGCGCCGTAGGCAGCAGCAACTGCGTCCTGTCAAGAAGAGGCTGCGCATAGGTCAGGTGGTCGCCCAGAAATGAAGCCTTTGTCGGATATAAGGGGTTACTCTAAGAGCCATAACTGAGGAAACACAAAAGGAGAAAGCCAGGAAATTGTTAACCACAAAGAAGGGTGGTCAGCTGAGGAACTTCAATTGAAAACCCCTGGAAATGGTCTGGTCCACAAATGGGGAAGGATAAGGGCCCTTGAAGACGAACCCAGAGGAAAGCCCAAAGGAGACAGAGATAAATGGGGTAATTGCACTGCCAAACGAAAGAACGGTTAATGTTGCTGTCGACAAACGGGGATAATTGTGGCAGAAGACGAGAGAAAGAGAGAAGCGGCGAGGATATATTAGGATATCGTTAAAGAACGGTTAATGGGGCACTGCGGCCAACAGATCACTTGCGAATTGTGATGGCAGCCGTGACAAATCGTAAATGACTATTTCTCCTCCGCCGCCTCGCCACGTAAGTAATCGGTCCTCTCCCTGCACTGAGCCAGCGCCGGAAGGCATACGTTGGCTAGAGCCCACAATGCAGCTCGCATCAATAACTTGAAGAGGGCGCCCATAAAACACGACGTCTCCCTGTCTTGAGCGACTACAATGCCCACCGACCGAGTGTTGATTGTCGGCGGTGGTCTGGCTGGCCCCTCCCTCGCCTTAGCCCTCGCCCGCCAAAACATCCGGTCGTCCATCTTCGAGCTTCGCCCGACGCGCACCGTCGCCGAGGGCTCCATCTCGCTGGCGCCCAATGCTCCGCGCGCCCTGGACCACGTCGTCGGCGTGTACGACCGCCTCAAGGCCGCAGCCTTCTCATACCGCCGATTCGCAATGCACGCCGATGACGGCTATCTCTTTGGCCACCTCGTCCAACACGACGACGAGTACGATGCACTGCGAATTCTGTGATTCACCCTGCACAACATCATGCTCGACGCCTGCGAAGAGCAGCCCGACCTCGTGCAGGTTCGCTACGGCGTGCGTATTACCTACATCGAGGACCGCGACGACGGCGTCACTCTGCACTTCGAGGACGGGACAACTGCCCGCGGTGCGTTTGTCGAATCAACATACTCATCATGTCTCACCCCGTCCAGGCGACATCCTCATCGGCGCCGACGGCATCCACTCCAAAGTCCGCGAACACGTCCTCGGCGCCTCCGCCCTTACCCCCACCTTCCTCGGCTCCTGCATGCTCACCGGCACCCTCCCCCTCGCCTCCATCAACGCCCCCCCAGACTGGACCTTCCCCGCCGTCCTCTTCACCCCCGTCGGCCTCGTCTCCGTCTGGCCACACAATCCCTCCGGCACCGAAGCCGCGTGGTGCGTCGCCGAGGACCTGCCCCCCAAGGACCGCGCCGCCTGGCGCGAGTACGAGGCATCGGGCGACGCCGCGCGCGCGGCGAAGCGCAACTACGCGGGGGTGCAGACGCCGGTGATACGCGCGCTGATGGACACCGTGCGCGACGACGCGGTGAAGCTGTGGACACCGTGCGCGACGACGCGGTGAAGCTGTGGACGCCGCACTGCATCCCGGAGCTCCCGCGCTGGCACCGGGGGCGCGTGTGCGTCATCGGCGACGCGGCGCATGCGCTGCCGCCGAACGGGCAGGGGAGCGCGATGGCGTTCGAGGACGCTGCGTACCTCGCGCGCCTGCTCGGGGCCCACCCGCTCGACGCGCGGCGCGACGTCGCGCGGGTGTTTGCGCAGTTTGAGCGCAATAGGAGGCCGCGCATCGAGCGCGTGCGCGCGCTGGCGCACGGGACGGGCGGGGCGAAGGGCGGGACGGCGGCGGGGTGGAAGTATACGCTGAAGAAGTGGGGGATGGCGGCGTATTTTGCGTGGAATGGGTATGAGCTGCGGGATGAAAGGATCTCGGGGTATGATGTTACGAAGCAGGATGTTGGCGTTGGCGTGGAGTAGGATGCCGGGCGTGTGTGAGGTTTTTTTCTGAGGTGTTGTGTACTTATATTTTAGCAGTATCTGTACGACTTGAGAATTCTACATCCTACTTCCAGTGTGTATCGGTGCGAACGGCTCTGAGTCGGGATGAGGGGGTGTAGAGTAAGTGAGTTCGACTGTGGCTTCGAGAACGGACATATCAAAAGCATCAACTTGAACTCCGCGTCCATTTGTGAATCCCGATGGCCTATTGAAAAAGAATCAATGAAGAGTGACATTCCAGTGGTGCGATTGACGGGTCAGGACCAAATATAACTTCCTTTCAAGCTCTCTACATTATAAACTCAAGTAAGAGTTACTTCGATACACCCCAAGTGTGCATCCTATCTATGTCGGGCCCGACTCATTACACAACAATTAATACAATAACGACGTCCGCACACCGCTTTAACGTATCCATTCTCGGATACAATCAATCTATTCTCCGACCCGACATCAGCAACACGGCCGAGACCACAGTCGCCTTGAGAAGTCGTTTCTGCAGCGCCTGGGGCGTCAGCTGGAGCGTTATGAGGTTTCCAGCGCCCTGCGATCGTGATAGCGATAGCGATATCCGTGCCAGGGGCTGGGAGGCCTCCGAGTTGGCGAGAGGAAATAACTGGAAGTATGTAAGAATCCACCATGAACACGACGCGCCGAAAAGCACGCGCACCTCGACGAATCCCCCGTTCGGCCGCCAGCTGAATTGCTCTCCGCCGGCTATCATCGTTCTGCATCTGCCGGCACGAATTGGGGTAAATGATGGGGCAAGAGAAGGGAAGGGAAGGGACGACTCACGCGCGGTCAGAGGAGAGGTAGAGCCACTGGGACGTGCGCAGCGGCCATCCCAGGCCGTCGAGCGCGAGCGTCGGATGCGCGCCGGCCCATGTTATCACCGCCACGCGGCGCCGCCCGCTGGCCTCTTCCACCACCGTCGCAGCGTCGTCGCTGGAGATGTGGAAGTGCGTGCGGTTGTCCGGCCCGAGGACGGCAGAGTTTAGTATGCTGTGCGCGCGGGGGGAGCCGGAGGGGACGACGGTGTATGTGGCGAAGGAGTCGGCGGGCGGGGTGATGGGGATGCGTGTAGGGCGGTGGTGCGGGTACGGGAGGGCGCCGTGCAGAGACGGCTGCGGCTGGGTGCCCCAGGTCGGTGATGCCTGCAAATGGGGGCCGATATGCGCAGCGGACCAGCCTTGGACGAAGGGGTTCATCGCCTGCGCGGGGTGGAGGAGGAGGTGGGAGGGCGCGGAGGATGAGAGGCAAGACGATGCTCATTCAGATACCGGTCTTTTGAAGGCGTGCTGAAGGGGCTGGACATTCTGGAGAACATCGGCTTGAAGCCTGGGCGCGGGGCTGTTACCGTTCGGAAAGAGAGAAAATGGGATGGTGCACAAGTATAGGTGAGACAGCATAACAAAGAAGGGGCAGGGAGATTCTAAGAGGATTCTGATCGCAATACGCACAGGCGATGTAGTATTGGCGAAGAAGCATCTATGACAGGTCAGAGGCAATGCTGAAGAATCGGAATTAGGATTAGGTGGGCCGAGCAGCGCGAAAGGCACAGCTTCGGCGGCAAGCTCCGGAGAGACTAAAAGTAAATCTGCTTTCATCTGACAGATCGGCCAGCTAATAAGTGTTTGAGTAGATAAAAGAGCCCCGATGACCCCGGCCGCACAGAATCACGGCGGATGCAGAAAACGAAAAGATGGGGTAAAAGTAGTACGCCACCAGTGGCGTATCATTGCGGCTGCAGACAGAACGAGCCAAGGCTAGGATGCCTGTTTGCCGTGTCTGCGGCAGTGTGATTAATTTTGAAGGAGGCATTAGCACTTAGCACTTGGCGATAGTCTGTTTTTCCCAACACCGTTCTGGATCCCTTGGTTACCGAATTTTTTGTACACCGACGTACAGCGGGTGAAGATTGATATCAGTACATTTTGGTTCAAATTACAAGACAGCAACCGCCCTCCTGATATGCCAACTATGAGGCTTTGAGTTCAGTCAAGTTGGCAACTCGTACCTGGAAGATTTGTCCGTCGATAACGTCCCCGTCCTCTATTCCTAACTAGCAGAAGGAAAAGAAAAAAGAATCTTAGATCACAACTGAGTATCATCAACGGACCTACCTCCTCTGCGGTGGTTTCCTCCCCTCGAATATTGACTCCTTCGAAGTTGAACTTGACAGTTTCTATATACGATGAGTGGGTTTGCCATGTCGTCGCCAAACTTCTATTCACTTCGGTCTACACCTATTTTTTCCTGACCATTTGATCAGCTCACGCCCAAAGACAGTCTGAACTCGAACTCACACAGAACGTATTCAGGACTTTGAAGAGGGGCTTGTTTTTCTTGGTAAGAAAAGTCGTTTCTGTACGCAGTCATTTGTTGAGCGCTGGGCATGAAAAGTAGTAGAATGCACACGAATGCCGTTGAACTCGACGGTGATGTGGATCTTGGACACGTCCGGCTTTACATCCTCGCCCGATGCCGCTGACATGGAGGTAAGACAATGACGGCGTGACAGCCAAGTCACCGTGACACTGCGGCACGTGCCACAAACCGAACTTCACCTCTTCCCCCTCTTGCTTTCAATGTCCCAAAACCCGACTGCAACTCGTACATCCGATATCAGCGAACGTCCTGGCCGTATTCTCCCGCAGAGACCAACCAGGAACGCAAAAACCTAACCTAACAAGAACTTATTGCTTTTCGCAGCTTCCTTGCTCCCTTACATAATTCAATATGCCCCGTCCTAGACGTCCTTGCGCTGGCCTTTCAACCTTGAATGTCGTATCACGTCCTTCACGCATAGGAAACGCACAGCGCGTCATGCGCATCAGTTGCGCATCATGACCCGCATTGACGATCGGACGCCAATCAGCGCGTGAGTTTATCCTATCGGATCTGTCTTCTATGTCCTAGAGAAGCGATGGATCGGGTTGGATGACCATCATCGCTGGCATCTGCTTGACAAGGACCGACTTCAAGCTCGGACTTTCTGGGGCCGTTTGGCTCTTTCTCGCTAGTTTCTAGCTACTCGTGTTTTTGCACTCTAAGTGACAGGGAGCTTGATTCTTTCATAGAAGTTTCTCGCTACTCGGACAGGGAGCTTGACTCTTCCATAGAATTTTATGAACCCTTCCAGAACGACTAGGATTCTGGGAGATCGTCTGATGGACAAGGCAAGTTACCGCTTCCTCGTTGCGTCGTTATAACTCACTACCCAAATAGGACGTACACATGTACCTTCCCCTCTTGGACAAAGCACTTGATTGAGGCCCGCGTCTTTGCTCCTTGAAGCCGGACCCGCAGTCGGGACTCGGGAGCACAACCCCCAAACACGCCCGGTTGGTCCGACTGAAGATATTTCGCACGCGCACGAGTCCAGCCCACACTTGAACTCGCGAGAAAATAATAATCGCACAGGCTGGAGACTGACGGGTTTTGATACAGCTCTGTGGCCCTTGTTCCGAATCGGTGTTTCGCCCACCGACTGCGAATACCGATGCCTCCCGAGCTCCTTTCGTCGAGAAGATATCGATTCGAAGATTCGATGATTGCATCATCGGGCCTAATATCAATGTCCGAATGCTCTCTGGGGCCGCGGCCAAAAAAATCCTTGAATCCTGTTCGTGAACTCTGTTTCTGCCCTACATGACGGCCAACTCTGCTGTATTCAAACGGCCATTGAACGACGATTCTCTCCTCATTCCGGCGATCCTGGTCAACCACGCCAAGGATAATCCCGCCCATCCCCTTTTCCGCTACGCCGCCGAATCAGAGGGTACTCTGCGAAGCATCCCTTGGGCGGATGCCGTCTGTGCCTTTCACAGAGTCGCGCAGATTGCGCGCCAGCACGTAGCCGATCATGCGGGGAAACGCCCGGTTGTCGCGATTCTGGGCTCCTTTGGTGCGTTGGCTTGTTGTTTTTGCTTTTTTTAAGAGAAGGACTGGACTGAGAAGCCCCGATGATTTAGACCACATTACATATTTCTCACTCGTTGCTGGGATGCTGCGAATCGGGTACCCCGTCTTTCCGATTTCGCCGCGAAATTCGAAACCCGCGATTTTGCACCTCCTTCAATCGGTCGACTGCACTCATGTATTCACGAGCGCCGATAGCGCTACACAGGCGATGGCGGGCGAGCTGGTCTCGACAATCGCGGCTCAAGGAGGCGACCTTAAGCGCGTCCCAACCCCCACTTTCGAGGACTTATACAAGTCGTCAGGAATCTTGGAGTTTATTCCGTTACCGCAGCCCAAACTGGACGATGTCGCTGTCGTGATGCACTCATCTGGCAAGTCTGAGCTGTTGACTAACAGACTCTCCCGTATATGTATTATATGGCTTCTCATCCTCCAACAGGGTCGGTCGCCTTTCCCAAAGTGATCAAAATAACGCACCGCAGTCTGAAGCATGGCGGCCGTTGGCTAGGCTGGTGTCCTCAAGGTTGATTTATAGTAATTTATTCTAATAATTGGGGCACATAGATTACGGAGAAGTGGATCTCTGCGGACACGTTTGGTCCGCCCACACCATGCCGACGTTCCGTACGTCACTCCCTCACTGCCCGAAATCGATTTCAACGTATAGCTGCTTAGATTTCTGCGGTGTAATGCAGCTCGTGTGGGCGGTATGTGATAGCCCTGTGGATCTCCTACTTGAACTACTCTAAACGAGGAAGTAATGCAGGCGTTCACCGGCATCACACTCGCCGTCTTCCCCCCCGTCTTCCCGCCCGTCGTGCCCACGCCTGCGCGGATCTTCGATGACGCCGTCGCAACCAAAGCGAGTGTACTGTGCTGCGTCCCGTCGTTTTTAGAGGTTGGTTATTTCATTCCATCCCGATACCACGTTCCCGCGCCGTTCTAATCTGATGTTTAACAATATGGGCGTGGGCAAGGGATCCCACCCGGCTTCCTGCATTGCAGCGGTTCAGGAACGTGGTAAGTAACTCGGCTTTCAATATTGGGTGGAATGAAGCTTCATTCATCGTCAACGCGAAATGGTAGGTGTTTGCGGGAGGGCCGTTACAAGGTTGGATTTGTTGGGTTAGGAATATATATATATGAACTCACGCCGTATTCTCGACAGCGAGCGCCGGGGATTTCTTGGTCCGGAATCGCGTCAATGTTTCTCACTTGTATGGCCTGTAAGCGCCGCTCCGCTGCGTGGCATTAATCTGACTACCATAAACAGGACGGAAACGGGTGGTCTCAATTTGATGATGCCAGGTTCGTTCCAACTGTCCAAGCCCTGCGTTCTCACAATTGCGATGCTCCTCCACAGCGAACGCACCCCAGGAAGGCTGGGACTGGTTTCATGTAATCCCACTTGCCTTCGTCTGTTCCGCCCTGACCTGTTCGTCCCAGTTATCAACGCACATCGACCCGGTCCTTGTCCCCGTTGTCGACAGCCCGGGCGTATACCGACTCATCGTAAAAGTATGTTTGTTTTCTCACTGCTTTTATGGGTGTACGTAGCTGACCTGAGAAGATATGCGCAACGCACACTCCCGCAGTCTTCAACACCACGGTGGATGGAGTTTCGGCGTTCGACACCAACGACCTTCTCATCCGACATCCACAAAACAGGAAACTTTGGAAAGTATACGGCCGCCAAGGTCAGCTGCGTTTTGTTGTATCATGGAGACTGGCGCTGAATTCGAACGAACTCGCAGATGATCAAATTATGCATTCCAACGGTGAAAAGGTTTGGCGTCTGCGCTTCCGTTGTCTCTGCCGTGCTGAATCGCTTGCTCGGCAAGACTAATCCCGGTCCGCTCGGTGAGTCAATGGTCGTCCAAACGATGGGCGTTTTGAGGATGAGGCTTTGTAGAGGCGATTATTCTCAAAAATCCAAGGATCATGCATGCTCTCATGTTTGGCCGGGGCAAATTCAACGCAGGTATTATACTCTTTCCAACTGAGCCATTCAGTCCGGCGGATACGGAACGAGTCCTTGATTTTCTCGAGGCTATTTGGTGCGTGACTCTTATTTCGCAAAGTGCAACTACCCATGAACGCAGGCCGGTGGTAAAAGAAGCCAACCAACTCGCCCCGTCGCATTCGAGGATATTCAAAGACGTACGAGATTTAGATTTTCCGATCGCGCAGCGCTTTAGACTGAATCGAGTTTAGATGATACTTGTGGCCGATCCCTCCAAGGCCGTCGAGCTCACAGCTAAAGGCACACTCCGGCGAGAACCGACCCTTCAAATATACCAAGATGAGATTCGAGAGTTGTACGGTAACGTGGGGAAGTCATCCCGGACACGGATAACTTTCCCGGAAAAGTTTGACGTCCCGTCGAGTCTTCGTTTCGCCAGAAGGGTCGTCACAGAGGTCATGCTTGTGGCGCCCGGAGACGATGAGGATATCTTTCAGCATGGCTGCGACAGGTATTTATCTCCATACCAATCCACGCAGGCTGATTTCAAATTTCCTAGTTTGCAAGCGACGTGGATACTTAACACCATCCTTCACGCGCTCAGAGTGTCGAATCTAGTCGAAATTACAACTCTCCCGGACGATTTCGTCTATTCGCATCCAACCATTCGATTAATCGCCGAGTCTTTGACTGCAGTTGCGTCGGGGCGCGTTTCATTACTGCCGGACCTCGCACGGCGTGCTGCGACGATGGAGGAGACGGTACTAAAATATGCCCGAGAATTTCCGGCACATCGTCCCAGTGCTAAACTACCGGACCAGGAGACCGTCCTCATTACGGGCACGACCGGAGCTCTCGGAAGTCACACACTCGCATTTTTACTCACTCTTCCCGAAATTTCCACTGTATATGCACTCAATCGCCCTGGTGCTAATGTAGTCGAACGCCAGCACGCGTCTTTCGCCAAACATGGGATCGACGCCGAATTTGTCTCCTCGCCGAAACTGCGGATCCTCGAGAGCGACCTCACAAAGCCGGACTTCGGAATCTCCCCAGATGATTTCATGGAGATCAGGAAGCGAGTTACCTGCATTATTCACAATGGTGAGTATTGACGCACTCGATGTTATGCTTTGCGATGACGGTAAATAATAGCATGGCAAGTCGATTTCAAGATGTCGCTCGCTTCCATGGAGCCGTGTATCCAAGGAACGCGAAACCTGGTCGGTTTTGCGCTGCAGAGTCCACACTCTCAGCCACCGCGGTTCATTTTCGTCAGTACCGCAGGAGTATTCGGAAGTAAGCATCCACATTCTGCTGTGTGCTGAAAGCCTTACGAATTATTCAGACTCCTACAACGAGCCGACCGCTCCGGAGGCGAGGTTGCCTTATGCGATAGAAGCGGCCGGGCTGGGCTATGCTGAGTCCAAATGGGTGACTGAACAGATACTGGAAGTTGCGGCACAGACGACAGGTTTGAAGCCGGTCATCGTTCGCCCAGGCCAACTTTCTGGGGGTCCCGGCGGTGCATGGAAAACGAGTGAATGGTTTCCGACTCTGTTGCGGTCGAGCCAATTGCTGGGCCATTTACCTGCAATCCCTGGAGTGAGTTCCTTTGAATTCAACGACGGACGGTGGATCGATAACTCTTCCTAGCTCATTTCCTGGGTGCCCATTCACCATGCGGGGCAGATTCTTGGCGAAATGAGGTTGAGTGAGAAGCGCTACTTGCATCTAACTCATCCCCACCCTGTTCCGCTTGTGGATGTTCTCGTGACCGTAGCTCGGGATCTCGACCTTCCGCTGGTACCGTATTCCGACTGGCTCAAGTCACTCGAGATGGTCGGGGCCGAGGGATCGGAAAATCCGGGAACTGCCTTGCTCGACTTCTTCCGCGCGAATCGAGAGGTGTCTGCGGCGGGTGAAGCATTTTTCCCGGCACCATTTTCCAATGCGAACGCTCGGGAGGTGTCGGGTTTGATGTCATCCCTCGAAGCATTGGAGGATGAGGATGTGAAGCAGTGGGTAGCTTACTTACGCAAAGTACGGTTTATCTCGCAATGAGCATACAACACAAATCGCGCGCTTCCACCTGTGCGTGAATCACAGCATAGTCTCCGCTTGTCAGTTGTTCAAGTTGGGGCGGCTTTCGTGAACTGAACACGACGACGGTGAGGACATTGAAGTGGCTATTCGATGGCAAGTTTGCATGAAGTTTTCAAGCCTGGATTCAAGACAAGCTCTCTCCGACTTGCGTCGGATATGAGAATGTTCGGCTTGGGGAGAGTTGGCATCAGCACCACTGTTCCGTCTGCGCACAATCATAGGCCCAAATTGCCGCGCATCAGCGGCACATCGGCACATTCGGCATCACGTCTGAGCTGCCGCCGATTTTTCCTGTTCAATCTCAAGGGGAGGGATTCTGGGCATCATCAACGTCACGTTGGCAAAGTAGCTGCAGACTTTGAGTATCAAGTCAGGCAAGAAAGCATTGATCGCAACCAAAGAGCGAAAAATTAACATCGTGGTAACAGGTCATCCTACTTGCGGTATGCCCACTTGACCTCTTCCGAACCCCCATCGAAACCATCCTCGACACTGCTTGTGACACTCGAAAATGCCGCCTGAGAAAAATCGATCGAAGTCCTCGCCGCGGCTGCGTCGCGAAATCGGCCCCAGTTGATCCACCACTCATCCGCATCATCCATCGCATCGTATCCAAATCTTTGGAGGCGTTTAGCGCGTTCAATAGCGAAGCAGTTTGAGATGACTCACACCATCTTGAACTCCTCCAGCATTTGTGAGAAATTGCCTTCCATCGCATTCTTACCCACTGCATGGTTCGCGCGCATGCCCGCATCACGTTGGTCGTGCTTTTCGCCCGCAGGAATTGTCGTAGCCTGTATGTATTCCATGTCTATCTCTCGGATGCGAGAGCAACGTGCTTCTCTGAGGAAACCGAAACTCGCATGTGCGACAGGACTAAAGATTGCGGGATCGTACATACCTGTGTTCTTGGAAGGCGTACAAGAATTCCGATACGCGGTCGGGGTCGTGGGTGTGCGAGAATATCTTTCCAATAAACGCTGCGTCTTCGAGGGCAATGGAGTAAGGATGGAATCCCCCAGGCTATTCGATAGGTTGAATATGGCATAACTTCGCTGAGAGACGAAATACTCACTGGACACGGATGTGCTGCTTCGCCGAGAACTAGGACCCTGCCGCTCTCGGAGACCCATGATTCCAGGGGATACGGATTTTTCAACTGGACACAGATCGCCGGTCCTGCGAGAGCCGCTAGTTTCCGGAGACTGTGAACGTATGGGCATCATATCCAAGCGAGGGAAGCACCAACCGACCGTTCATCGCATTTACCAAGGACGTCCATCAGCTTCTTCTCCGGCTCTTCCGACCAACTACCGTCCTGAGTGCTGTCTGGCGTGTATAGCCAGAGACCGAGATCGTTTTCACCTCCCTGGAAACACGAGTAAGCCTCGTGTCCGTAGTGACAACAACATCACTCACCACCGGGAAAATCCATGCACCTGTGAAGGGCAAAGGTCAGCATATTCGACGAAGCGTAAGGGGTGCTCGAGCGCTCGCTCACCTCGGTTTGAACCACACCATACTGAAGACTACAGGGAGCATATCAGGGAACATGCAAGATTCAATAATTCATGGCCTGACCCCGATGTCGTCATAGAACCATTTCTCAAGGCCATTCTGGACGATGAGCGACCTCTGGATAGTCGTACTGGTGGCGTCTCAAAATTCAATTTTGACCGCACGAATTAATCGCCGACGTACATATATACTGCCATGCCTGTAGGCTCGTCGTTTTCGAACGAGGCGTCTTCCTCCTCCATCAAAGTCTGGCGCACAATCCCGCGCGCCCCATCGGCGCCAATAATGGCGTCACCTGTATGAGTCTCGCCAGACTGCAAGGTCACTGTGCAAGCATCGCAGTCTATACTTGCGACCTCCGCCTCGAACACCACGGATACTTGCGAAAGACCATCTACGGGCTTCGTTGCCTCATCGTAGAGAATACGGATGAGGTCTTGATGCTAAATGAGTGTTTGAGAGGAGCCGAAGAGCGCGTCGCTTGAAAACACTCACCCTGAACTGCATGTAACCGCCCCTTGCCTCATATAACAACTCTTCGTTCCAACGATTTTCCCCTGCGCTCATTGATCAGCCCGCGAATCTCAACGGTGAGTGTGACCGACCAAGGAAATCAGGTTCCGGTCGTTCGCCGGCATGATCTAGTCCCGCGTCATTTCAGTCCAAGCTAAACATAGCAAACAAAGAGAACCCACATTTCAAAAACGAGAAGCCTTGCATACCCGCAGCTTTGCCTCTCGTCGCGGGCTCGAGCCCCCAGTCCAAGAGTATTTTGCTGCCGTTGGGACATATCCTGAAAGTCTGGGTGAGAATACTTTGAATTGCAGGGAGCTCTGCGTACCGAGCGCATCCATTTAGTACCTGCGACATCCGCAGAATCAGCGTGAGACCTGAGGACTATCGATGCCAATCGCTTACCGCGCCTGCTCCGCCCAGCTGCCCTTTCTCCAGGACTACCACGTTGTGCCCAGATTTTCTCAGTGAAATGGCTGACGCTAGGCCTGGCGGAATCTGGTAAGTTGCGGACGTGATAAAAAATGGTGGCGTGGAGAACTCCGAAAACTATACTATACCTGATACGGATGCTCCCACAATGATCTGTTGTGCGTCGTCAGTGTGAAGTTTGGATTGAATTCCGTCGAGAGTACGCACAAAATTGAGCCCAGGCGCTGAGTCGGACATTGTTGTTCTCTAAGTTTTGACGGAGCAGAGAGAAGTGGGGAGACTCGGGAGAGTCGCTTCTGCCATCTTGCACAGGGTGATGAAGGGTGATACGGCGGAAGAAGTCTAGTTTCGTCGCATTGGTTTCACTGGCCTCGCAGCAGCAAGGAGATATCAGACGAGCTCCAGATGGCTGCAAATCAGTGTGATCTTTCTTTGCTGCTCGATCGATATTTCTGATCCCAGCGTAAGTACTTACTTGGAACGTAGAGATCCTGTCCGTCGGAAGTGTTCAGTCAACCAGCACAACGACTGCAAAATAAGTGTTAGCTTTGAACACAAAAAAATATCGCGCTGAGCCCCTAAGCCCGAAAAAGTTCGCGTGTCCTGGAATCTGGATTACGTTATTTACATCTATACGCGACGATCGGAGATCTGACGTACTGCTCCACCACGCCTCCGAGACCAACATCGACGAGGCCAGGGATAGGACACGTCCCTGGATTCATTCGTCGGATGAAGACCCCTCACGAACTCGTAGACTCCGCTCAGACACAAGTACGGCCGTTCGGCGTTGTGGATTGACAGTATCAATTAATATTGCGAGTGTGACAGCGTCTGAAACCAGGTTCATCAATCGATCCCGATCCCGAGCCTAACCATACGTGCTGTTGTAAAGTTTCTTGGATTACGTTATTCAGGCCCATACGCATTGATCGGATTTCGAGTACGGCCCACGATAAGTACCAAGGAGAGCTCGTCATCGACGCGGCAATACGCGCCCGTGCCTAGAATCGTTCTGATTTCGATGAAGACCCTCCCCGAAATTGCCAACTCGATTCGTCCGTGCACACATGGCGGGTGCCCGTATGAGTGCGCCCGTTGTGGGTTGACGGCATTAGTATTTTCGGCGTCTCACAGACTCAAAAACGCAAGATCAATCACGAACCTCGCCCTAGACTTATCGAAAGCCACCTGTTGCCGCGGCTCGAGCCAGATTCAGCTTGAGGTATCAGTGAATATAGAAGATTCGTAGACTTGGCCAACGTGCATAGTCCCCTTTTGCGCTCTCGATATTGATTTTTCCAAGTGGTGATCGGTTGTTCTGAATCTGATCTGAACCTTCTTCGGCAGCTACGCGTCATTCGGGTGTAATAGGGCGCACAGAACAATTTGGCGAGGATGGATACAGTGCGCTCGTGGATGAATTGTATCCGCGAGCGGGTCCGCAAGTATCGCCGGGGTATACTTCGAAGCCCTGATATGAAAACACGTGCGGCTGCCTAGTGCAAGTAGTATGTTGCGCGGGATTAGTATTTCGGACGACTAGCCCGGGTCGCGAGTCGGGCTCAGACTTGAAGCTCGACCTAGTCTAGCATTACGACATACCTGAGGCAGGGGTGACGGTTTGCGTCAAATTGCGGGAGGAATTCATTGGGCGCCGGACCGCCGCACGACTCCCTCAAGGAGCAAGGAAGGACGCGGGTTTACCATCAGCTACTCCGATCCGTCCAGAGGGGAGGCTAACATGTGTCCTGTCGACCCGTCGGTTAATTAGTGCCGCTCGGAAAGCGATCACCTGGTAGCGAGGAAGAAATGGCAACTCCCGCAGTGCGCCAGAGAATCTGAGGTAAAGCAGTCGGGGATTAAGTAAAACTCGCCCAAAAGGCCTCCCCCCAGACAGCGATAAAGAGGCAGGTCGAAAAAGCTCCAACGAGAGGTCTGCCAGGGAGATGCCATGAATCAGGGTCCTGCGAAGCAGCAAATCCATCGGTGGGTCCGTCGTCCCGGCGATCAGCCTACCGTTCGTTCGCTTCCGGGCCTTCCGGGTGATACTCTCCAGATCTGGCATCGATAGGCATCGGCTATACATTTGAGGCGTCTAGACCAATATATCCTATCCTTTCCAGGATGCGCAGAAGCGCGCCCGCCGCCCGCTGACCCATTCATTCATCAATCAGGTCGAGCGTCGTGTGGCTTAAGGAATGATAAACAAAAAGGTGTGCGCTCATTGCAGCTCTGGCCCACGACGAACGATATGGAAGACAAGGGAATTGCCATTGTAAGCCGTCGAGTTGAGGGAATCAGTGTCCAGCTTAACAGAGTAGATTGGAATTGCGGCACAATTGCCGTCGGGGTCCTCGGCGGCGGAGGACTTGGACTACGCTTCATTCTGGGATTTTCTCGCGAATGGACAGACAGCAGACGAGCCACTGGAGAGGGCTGTACCAGAGCTGCACCAGTACGTGCAAGGCCAATCTTGTGTCAGTTAAATTTCTAAAGAACACTCGTTAGGGGTAAATCACCGGTAAAGCTTCCCGCGCGGGGCGCGTTTCTCAAGAATGCTACTGCTTTCGACAATATCGCGTTCGGGATCAGCGCGAGAGATGCGCGCGTCATGCCCTACAGCGCGCGCCGCCTGCTCGACTTGTCGTTCCAAGCGCTTTTGGATTCTGGGATCGAGTCGCGCGGTCAGAAGATTGGATGTTTCATGAGCGGAAATAAGGTTCTCCAAGGGCAGGTGAATTGTTGTTAATGCTGTTTCAACCGTCCTCTAATTGCGAGTTGCCCAGAACGCAATTGATGCAGATGGAAGCTTCGCCTGGATGCAATATTCGCTCGCAAATCGGATATCGTATACGCTTGATCTCACAGGACCATCGGTCTCTCTCGACACCGCGTGCAGCTCATCTCTGACCGCCCTTCATCTCGCTATTGCGTCAATCGAGAGAGGAGATTGTACCGCCGCGCTTGTGGGAGCTGCCCAGATAAACCGAGAGTAAGCCAATGCATGGAAGAATTCTCGATCTGACCTTTATCCAGCCCGTTCGAATGGACAACCTATG
This sequence comes from Mycena albidolilacea, assembly GCA_029282495.1. Taxonomy (NCBI): domain Eukaryota; kingdom Fungi; phylum Basidiomycota; class Agaricomycetes; order Agaricales; family Mycenaceae; genus Mycena; species Mycena albidolilacea. The sequence continues at coordinate 186,048 of JARIHO010000115.1, read as the reverse complement.
TTCAAGGCGGAGTGTTGTCGGAAGATGGAGTGACGAAGCCATTTGATGATTCGGCCGACGGGTGAGTTTTCTCGTTCGGTGGTTTCGGATCTGATCCGACTTCGCGTTTCAGCTTCGGTCGTGGTGAAGGCGGCGTTGTCGTCATCCTCAAGCGTCTCAAGGACGCCATCCGCGACAACGACCATGTGTATTCTGTTGTAAGTCCAGCTCTTCTCACCAAGCACGTCTCTCATGTCTTTCCCCCAGGTCGCGGGGTCCGCAATCAATGCCACCGGATCGAGCATGCCTCTCAACGTCCCCGGTGCCGCCGCACAACAGGAATGCATCAAGGAGGCGTATTTAAGAGCTGGTCTGAGTGTTGGGGATGCGGATTATGTCGAACTACATGCGACAGGTTCTAACCAATTTATTCCCTGGCTTCGGTGAATTCTAACGATTCGCCAGGGACAGCCGTAGGCGATCCTATTGAGACCAATGCGGCCGGCGCTCTCTTTTCCAACGATTTTCCGACCGCGTTTGGAACCGTCAAGGGAAATATTGGGTATGTCGTCTTCGTTACGGTCTTGGTGGGTACAAGTAACATTATACTTGCAAGTCACCTCGAAGTCGCCGCTTTTCTGGCTTCCCTCGTCAAGACGTGCTTAATTTTCGAGCATGGAACGATTCCGCCGACCGCGAATTTCCGGAATCCGTCCAGAAATATCGCGTGGGAGGCATCCCGTATCGTTGTACCCGTCGAATCTACTCCGCTGGGCTGCCGTGCCTCTTCTGGACGGTCGACGATCTCGTTATCCAGCTCTGGCCTTGGCGGTGCGACGGGCCACGTTGTTCTTCAGGCACCTCCCTCTCCTCGTCCAACAATTACGCAGTGCTCGTCGACTCCAGTTTTATTCCTCGTCGGTGGTATATCTTCAGCCACAGTCAACGCAATCTCCCAAGTCGCATCCCAGCTGGATACTCGGGACTTGCATGGCCTCGCGGTTACTCTGTCTCGCCGAGCTCGACAGCTTCCTTGGCGGACCTACTTCACCGTTCCTCTTTCTCCGCGCACATCCATTCCCTCTCCAGTTCTCGTTCCCAGTCGGCCGGCTCCCCTCGCTTTTGTATTTAGTGGCCAAGGTCCGCAGAACCTCGACATGGGCCGCCAGCTCTTCGCCGAATTCCCTGTTTTCCGAAACACCATCCTCAGACTGGACGCCGTCTATCAGCGCGTCAAGGGTGTTTCGCTGATGGAGTCGACCGGGCTCTTCTCCCCCGCGTCTTCCCCACCTACCATCACACTCCCCGACTTCGGGTGGCCGGTCACCATCACTTGCAGCTCGATTGCGATGGTGCAGATGGCCCTATTCGATCTTCTGCAATCCCTCGGCGTCGTGCCCGATATGCTGTTGGGGCACTCGGCGGGGGAGACGACCGTACTTTACGCCTCCGGAGCCGGTCCGAAGGAGATGGCTATGGAGATCGCAATTGCGCGGGGAGACGCTATGACATGTACAGAGAGTCGAGATGTCGGGATGGCGATGTTGGCATGCAGCGCGGGGCATGCAACCGAGCTCATCGCACAATGCGTCAATGGCACGGACTCCGGCGTCGTGGAGCTCTCGTGCTTCAACACCCCGGAATCTATCGCGGTGTCCGGAATGGCTGCGACGCTCGACAAACTTGTCGATTTGTGCAAGGGTGAGGGCATTTTCGCGCAGCGCATTCGCACCATGGTCCCGGGGCATTCGTCATTCATGGATCCCATCGAGGCCGACTACCGGGCCAAGATGGACGAGATTTTGCTCGCTATCCAGGATCGCACGCCCCCCGCATCCCAGTCTTTTCTACCTGCAGAGAAGAGCAGCTCGTAGCGAACTTCACCTCCAGCTACTTCTGGGACAACTGCAGGAACCCCGTCCGTTTCACCGACGCGGTTTCAGCCGTTCTGGGATCGTCCCCAATTTTCCTGGAGATGTCCTGCCATCCCGTCCTGTCGTCGTCAATTTTCCAGCACGGGGTCGCAGACTCTCGCGTGCTCTGTCCTATGCGCCGGATCTCGACCAAGAAGTCTCCTGCCATCTCCTCAACCGAAACGGCGGTTTTCTTGGACACTCTCGGTCGTCTCTCACTCCTTGGAACCAACTCCGTAGATCTCAGCGGCTTATACGGGTTCTCCGCCGTGACGTCGAAGCTCATAGACCATCCTCTCACTGTGCGCGCCATCCCCCCTCCGAAGTCCTCTTCCTCTCCGCTTCTCCATTCCGCATTCACCCACGGCGGCCCCCTTTCATCGTCAAATCTCAAGATCAACAAGCTCAGCCATCCGGACCTGGCGGAACATGTCATTAACGGTGGGCCGCCTGATTGCGCATATACACCCAATCAACTGACTTCGCCTTTTAGGAGAACCCATCCTTCCCGCGACTGGCTTCATTGAAATGGTGCGCCCATCGTGCGGGGAGAGACAATTATTGACGTCTGCATAGCTTCTGGAGGCCAATGCCAACTTCCTTTGGGACGTTGAATTCATGTCCATCCTATCCCTGGGATCGAGTTCGCCCCTCGATATGGGGCTTCGACAAATGGACTCTGAGTGGTCTGTTGCGACAACCCTGGTATGCTAAATTTTCCATATATGGCGAAGTGGCCTCACGACGAACTCTTTGGATAGGTCTCCGGCGAGCGAGAGCATGCGCGTGGGTTCATGGATCAATCTATTCCAAACAAGCCGCCTCCGGCCCTAACCTTCGTCGATTTATGGAAGCGGTTGCCTGCGCTAGACTTCACAGGTGCGTCGTAGTTGCGCGGATTGATTATCCGCGAACTTCAACGATTAATCCGTCACCGTTACCATAGGCTTCTATACGTCTCTTGAGCCGCTCGCAGCTTACGGTACGCGTTTCCAACGCGTCGTGAGATGCCACGGTGGCCCCTCGGAGGCGCTCGCGGAGATTCGAGGTCCCACCCCAGACGAATTGTGCGTCGACTGCAGTCATCAATAATTATTTCCCACCGCTACTCTATTCTGACATGCCCACCCCAATACTGTAGAGCGCAGGGATACCTTCTCCACCCGATTATCATGGACGCATGTCTGCATGTCATGCTCCACACCGGTATCTCCAAGCAACATTCGAAGGATGTGATGTATCTCCCGTCGCGACTCGAGCACTTCATCTTTTATCGCCGTACATACGGTGCGGGGAATTGGTTCTCGCACCTCCGTCTTCGTCAGTGGACTCCAGGTAATCTTATCTATCCCCTCGTTCGTGGTCGTCTCTCTGATTACTCTCAGATTGCCGGTACTACGATATTACAATTACAGACTCGAGCGGGGTCGCACTAGCGGAACTGCGTAATTTGATGGTCAAGAAATTCACTTCGGCTCCACCGACATCTGTGCAGCGGAGATTCGACTCAATCTTCCAATCAGTGGCGGTTAATGTCGATATCCCTCCTCTGGGTGCCTCTTTCCCGGAGCGCGCGAACAAGGCGCAGATACAGCTCTTGTACAGCACTTTGGATGCGCTCGCAGTCGAGATGATATCCAAGTCTTTGCGGAAGGATATCGTTCTGGGCGAAGATGTATGTACTCGCTTTTTTGGGTGAACTCCGCACTGATTTCATTTTCTGACTAGGAGTCGCGCCGCCGATATCTTGGTTTTGCGCGACGTGCGCTTGGAAACCGACGAGATGTCTCGGTAACTCAAGAAGAGTTAGAGCTTTTGCGGGAAACTTGGCCGCATCATTTCGAAATTACGACTCGAATCGCACCGGTGCACGAATCTGTCTTCAACACGCCCAAGGTAAGTAGCGCCTTCGTAGACTGTCTTATGCGGATTACTCAAAATACCTCACAGCACGCCGTCGATGCATTGTATTCAGATGGTCTCATGGCCAATTTTTACTCGAAAAGTAATCAAACGAGTGATGTCTGTATCGCGGCCACCCGGGCGTTTTCGGGTGTACTTGACGCGCTTCGGGAGAGCGGGAAAAGATCCATCAGGATTTTGGAAGTTGGCGCTGGTTCGTCGTTGCTGAACGAATATTGGCCTGAATGCTCATCGACTTTTGCAGGGACCGGGCTTTTGACGTACCATCTCATAGACGAATTGAAACAGAACCACCCTGATCTCTTGGTCGAGTATACCGTAACGGACATCTCGTACGCCGTGCGTTTCGCCTTGTTCATGAAATATCGGTGTTGTCTGATCGTCATTTGTCCAGCTCGTGGCCAATCTCGCGCGGAACATATCATATGGATCCGTTATCCCCAAAGCTTATGATGTTGGCAAGGATCCCGCGCCTCAGGGCATCCACACCGAAACCTACGACGTCGTCGTCTCGCTTCATGTCCTTCACACCGCCCCTAACCTACGGGCATGTCTTACCTCGCTCCACGATCTGCTTGTCCCTGGAGGCTGTCTGCTCACCGTCGAGCTCGATGGAACTAGCTGGACCGAGAATCCGGGAAGCGTATGGTTCGACTGCATCTTCGGCTCTTTTCCAGAGTGGTTTGGCTACGCGGATGGGCGGGATCACTGCTCCATAACGCCAGCTTCCTGGAATCAGCACCTCGAGGCGACGAACTTTGTCAACGTCCAAACCTGTGTGGAGGATGGTGACCACGGGCGCGATTTCTTCTTCGTGGCCCAGAAATCCAGCTCGTGTGCTCACCATGCTCTCGATCCGCCCGCGCTTTCCCCTCATTCGTACGTGTACGAGTATGGGAAGGAGATCGAGCTTCAAAGACAGCTTGCCGTCCACGATCCGGCATCATCGACTACGATTTACATTTCGACATCAAAGGGCCGGAATGCGGACGCTGCGGTGGGTTTGTGTACCTCGCTGCGGAAGGAAGTTCCGCTGTGGGACATCCGTCTTGCTATCTTCGAGTCTTCGGCGCACATAGCGAATCCCACCCCTCTGATTTCGCAGCACGTCGGCATATTTGATAGCGGCGAGAATGTTGTGCTCTTCGATCGGCACGGCGCTGCCCACGTTTCGCGTGTCGTTCTCTCCGTTCCACCTCCCATTCTTACTTGTTCTTCCGACACAAACCCAGAGGCGATGGATGACGATCCCGACTACGTCACCATTCGAGTAACGCATTGGGCGGGAATGTCTGCGACATATGATGCATTCGTCGGCGAGATCGCTTCGAGCCGTTCGGGGGACTGGGGCGGTATTTTCGTCGGTGGTATAACGGAGCCATCCTCGGGCGAGACTCTCCACGTTCGCGTGGACAGGGTTGTTTCTGTGCCGTCGAATTCGGCCGTTGAGTTCGCCAGGGAAATTGCGGCCACTATCCTGACATCTTTCATTCATCCCCCTTCAAGCCGGGTTCGCCTAGCAGTCGCTCTCGAAAACCGTGGCTTAACCAACATGCTGGAACAGCGCGCTTCTAATACGTCACAGATCCAGGTAGTGCCCGCGGACTTCCGAGATGCACACACGTCCCAACGTCTCGATATTCTGTTCACCGATTCCCAAGTCTACGCACAGCATCGCCATCTGCGTCGCTGGATCCCTCGGTCTGGCAGCGTGGTTCTGTGGGACGAACTCTTGGTAGAAGAGCTTCGTCAGGATCCCTCGTACATCCAACGTACCCTAGCTAGCCTACCCGAGGTTCGGGTACACCGCTTCGCAAGCGTCCATGAAGCCACACCGCCCGTTTCGCCATCCCCGCGCCCCCGCGCTGCTGCTCCTCCGTTCCGCGACGACCGAGTATACATTCTTCTCGGTGGAATCGGCGGTCTCGGAGTGGATCTTGCGGTGTGGATGTATCAGGTATGTGTAACCGGTCACGGAGAGATTATCCTATTCTAAACACATTCTAGCACGGAGCGAAACATCTGGTACTCACGTCGCGCAGAGGGCTGGCGTCTCTGGATCCCGTCGCAGATGCCCTGACGCTCGCAAAACTTGCGTATTTGACCAGCCAGGACGACCTGACTCTTCGGATGGAAGCGTGCGACGCCACGGATGTCGACCAAACACATTCCCTCCTTCAGAGCCTGCCTGTCCCCCTCGCCGGTTGCTTCCACATGACGTTAGTCCTGTCTGACGAGGCATTCTTCAAGCAGAGCACCGAGTCGTTCAAATCTGTCTACGACTCGAAACTCGCAGCCTTCGACGCATTTTCAACGCACGTTGATATTGGGTCGCTAGATTTCTTTGTTGCTCTATCATCCATCAGCGGCCTCGTTGGATTGAGGGGCCAGTCCAACTACGCAAGGTCTGTTGTCCGTTTGGCACGAGGTGACCAGGGAACTCATACTTCGTAGCGCTTGCACTGCTTTAGATGGCGTTCTGGCCAACTACCCCAACGCGTTTTCGTTGATAACTCCCGGAATTTCAGACGCTGGATATCTGGTTCGTCCGCACATCGAACTGAGGAGGGTCTTCTGACGGTAGCTATAGGATCGCGCGAGCTTGGGGAAGAACTGGCTTGCCAGCATGTCGGCGGAAGGTACGCAATTTGGCCTTGATCTGTACCTCGACTTATCATTTCGTAGCGCTTTGGGCATGTTTGGAAGATGGACTGCGAAAGCTGCACGATGCGCCGTTTAACCAGTACATCCCGGACTTGGATTGGAACTCTCTCGATGGAAACTTAGGTCTTCCCAACGCGTGCCGCCACCTCGTTTCGCCGAATCGGCAACGCCAGTCCTCAGCGAAACCGCAACGCAGCGAAGGGGAAATACTCAATCGGGTGCTCAGCCTCCTCGAGGTCCCGGTGGAGGATTTCGACCGCGATCAGCCTTTGACTGTCTATGGCCTCGATTCCATCAGCGCGGCGAAGCTGTCTTCGATTCTTCGCCCGTACGGGTCGTTCTCGCAGATGCAGCTTCTGGGCGGTGTCCCATGGTCGCAGATTGAAGACGAGATCCAGTCCGCCGCGCTGGGCAGCCAGAGCGATGCCTCGCTTCCTGGAGACGAGGGGTCAGCTATGACTATCGTTCTCGATGTTCTCGGAGTCACGCTGGAAGACTTTTCGCCGGACATTCCCCTCAGCTCGTACGGCTTGGATTCTTTGGGGGCATCGCGGTTGGCCACTGCGTTACGGCCGTTCATGGCTGTCACTCAGATGCAGTTAATGGGCCAGACGACCTGGACCGAGCTATCTCTTCATGGCGCAGCCCCTCCGGGCGCCACGCTACGCGACACGCCAGAAGACCCCCTGGTCGAAATCTGCGGTGGGTCCGGCGTCCCTCTCATCATCCTGCCTGGCGGCAACGGCTCCATGGCGCTCTTCTTTGCTCTCCGGCCTCACTTCCGCAGTGGCCCCCTTTGGGCGCTCCAAATCACCGACGCGACCCCGCTCGAGAGTTTAGACGGCCTCGTTGCGTTCTGGAAAGACCAGATCTGCGCCAAGCGCCCCCGCGGGCCGTATCGCATTGCCGCGTACTCCGCATCCACGCTTGCGGGCATTGCGCTGACGAAGCTACTGGAGGACGCCGGGAAGGAGGTGATGCAGCTCGCATTCATCGACCATTGCCCGGCACTATGGACGCGCGTGGAGGCGGAGGCGCTGCTGCGCGAGAGGACGGTGGACGAGTTCCGCGCGATGTCGGATGAATCGGTGCTGGATATGCTGCGAAACGATCCCTCCACCGGCGCGCGCGCGGTGACGAATTACGAGGCGGCGCTGCAGGGCGCGCCGGACGCCCCGGCGGGGGCACGCAGGGAGGTCGACATCACGCGGGTTGTGATGGGGCTCATATTCGAGTTCCTGCAGCAATTCTATCCAACGAAGTCCGTGCCGGCGCAGCTCTCTGCGAACACAGTCGCGGACACGGCGGGGGCCAGTTCCAAATCGTATCGCGCGTTCATCGATATGTTCGAGGCGTGGTTGGCCTCCGTGCGGGCGCCGCTCATCGTGATGGTTGCGGAACACGGGATCGTGCACTCTGCCCCAGGAGGAGCGACACCTGATCTTGAAGCGAGTGGGTTTCCACAGGAGGTAGATGTGCATCAGATTAGTGGGGTGGGGCATTACGGGTTGTTTTCGGATGAGCGCGTGGCAAAGATACTCGGTGGTTGAATCGGTTTCATTGCATAAATGGTATTTATTTCTGTTGCATGCTGCGATATGGTTAGGCAGTTGTATAATATTGTTTAATAGTGGACATTTGATATATGTATCGTAACGTTGACGTTAACGCTAAGTGCTTCTGGTTTGCCCGTAAGGTAAAGGAAAATTGTCCCTGGTACTAGACGGCAGAGCAGTGCCAGTGGGTGATAGGCTTTCCAGAATTTTGGCTTCTTCGTAGCATAGCAGTCGAGGACTCAAATACGGGGAACTGATTTCCAAGTTCGAAATATGTGCAATACAAGAACTTGTATACAAACCCGACAGCAAGGGTATTGGCATTCCGGTTCGCAAGTTGAAGATGAGTGATGAAGGTGGAAAGCAAACCACCATTGATTTCGAGGCGTCGTTCGACATTATTGACGTGTTTCTTGTGAGATAGAGCTATGTCATAGCATTGTATCGGGTCTGTAGTCATCCAAGAAAACTTACAGAAAAGAATACAGCGTCGAAAGAATAAAATGTTCGCGATGCGGCCGACAAGCCGAATTTGATCGTTGATCCCATCAGTCTCACGTTTTTCTCTGCGCCCGTCCCTCCGCCACAACCTGGGGGCGGCCAGTGACGATCCAGATTTCTGAGAGCGCCTTGGTGCTCCACTTTCGGCCTTTTCATTTGTCTCTCTCAACAAGGCAGTGTCCCCCGTCAAGACTCCTATCTATCTATCGTGGGCGGCGGGCGCCGCTGCACAGCGTCTTGCTCTTGTCCGTTTCATAACGACTGTTTCACGTTTCCACTCCTCACATTACCTCCGTCTCAGCCCCGATTCCCGAGGATTGCTGCGGCTCTGAGTCTAACCGTACTCTGATCGCGCATGACTCGCCTGAATTGCCTTCTGCAAGGAGCAGACCATCTCCTCCGCTGATCATGAGGATCATTCTCATCCTGTCTCTACGCGCTCACCTTGTACATTCTAGAGCTCCTAGGCTTTCTCGTACCGATACAGCCACCTTCTTCTTTTCCTGAAATTTCCTTATTTGGCCACTCCTTTGTCAAGTCCGTTCATCTTGCAGCGCCCACGGTCTCTTCAGCTCTAGCCGGACTCCTCGTTACTCGGCACGAGCTCTCCCTTGTGTCCGAATTGGATGCTCAGTTGTTCTTTCTGGTCACACCGGCGAGGAATGGAACGCAACGCAACGCCCCTTAGCGAGGTGACCTTTGTTCTCGCCCGCTCTAATATACAGATATTTCCGGCCCACTTGCCCGAGCCGCACCCTTCCCACCACTGTATCCAACACCCCGTCCGCTGTCTGCCTCAACGTAGGGTAGCCCAGCGCACCTCGCAAGAAAATAAGAATAAAATAAATAAATGCTGCCCATCCTCCCCGTCCTCTCGTTTCTCTGTGCCGGTCTCCTCGCTGTATTTTTAATTATCCTCCTCCGCCGACCCACACTCAACACCTCAAACATCTCCATCGTACTGTGGCTCCTCCTCGGAAACGTCGTACACGCTGTCAACGCGCTCGTCTGGTCGTCTAACGTCGATACGACCCGAATTCCGGTTTGGTGTGACATCGGTACGTGCGCCGCCACCTCAAATTGAGCTTATGCTTAATATTTGTCTCGAACAGTAACGAAGCTGCTCGTCGGCGCCACCGCCGCGCTCCCAGGTGTCTGCCTCTGCTCTGCACGCTACCTTGAGCTCCTCTCCTCTCACCGCAAAATATACCCCAACACATACTCGAAACGACTCCACACGCTCATAGATGTCGCGCTGTGTTACGTCCTGCCGCTCCTTTATATGACTCTCCGTGAGTGACTCTTCTTCCCTCTGTGTCATTATTTTGTCCTTTCGTTCGGCGTTAATCGGGTTCCGCAGATTTCGCTGTCCAGGATCACCGGTTTGACCTGGTGCAGGACCTGGGCTGCTCGGCGTCCATCCATAGATCCACGCCCGCTATACTCATAATGACAATTCCCCCGCTGATTCTCTGTAGCATATCTTTGGTTCTCTGCTGTACGTTCTTCCTAAATTGCATTTGGTTCACACCAAGTTGAACTTGTTGAACTGATGATCTAACGTTAGTGTTATCCGTCTGGAACTGCGCCCGCCTCTCCTCCTCCCGCTTCATATCCCACCTTTCCGCCCGGTCCGCCCTCTCGCCTCCGCTCTTCGTCCGCCGCCTCGCCAAGTCCATCCTCCTCACCACAACCGTCTTGATCGTCACGCTCCTCCCGCTCCTCAGTCCGCGAACCCAGCACTGGGCCACGTTCCACGCCAATTTTGCGCTGATTTACATTGTGCGCAACGCGGACGAGGTGCGCGCCGCGCAGACGGTGTGGTGGGCCATTCCGGTTGTTTCGATCGTGTATTTGGTACTTTCGCTCGTCTTGGGCGCATGCGACGAGGGCGTGGACGCACTCAGCTGGGTCCGGCGCCGCTTTCCGAGCCCAGGCCCGTCGCAGCGCCCCGTGCGCCCGGAGTTGAGTCGGTTGACGTTGTAAGTTGGTTCGATACTTTTCTTCAACATCGAATATTAATTCGCACAACTGGATGTGCCTCAGCAGCCAACACGCGATGGTGTCCAAGTCTTCCTTGCTTGTCGAGACGCCGAACCTCGCGACACCACAGCCCGTGCAACTGCGCTCGGGCTGGGATGACATGCTCGACGTCAAGCAGAACAGCCGCCGCAACGGATTCATTCCGACGCCGAATCGTAAATCCGTGATCTCCTCAGCAGACTCTGACTACGCACCAAGCTCAAGCCCGAGCCCGACGACCCCGGAGGATGACGATGCGTTCACGTCCTCGACGCTCACGTACCTCGCCTCCCCCATCGCGCAGGCGCTCGGTCTCGAGAGCCCCGTCACTCCGACCGCCGGGAACCCGTTTCCAGCCGCGACAGGTTCAATAACGCCGACCAAGTCGGGATGCGACACGCCCCGCACCCGCACGCCGTCCCCGCCCCGCCCTGCACTCCCCGCTCCTGCCACCGCCCCGGCACGGCACCTCCATCTCCACCCGCCGCGCCAGCCCATCCCAGAAGACACCGCGTCGACGATCTCCTCCATCTGGGACGCACCGTGGCCGCTGCCGCCCGCCTCGCCCTCGTCCCTCCGAGCCGCGCGCCCGCCCTCGTCCCTCCGAGCCGCGCGCCCGCAGTCGCCGACGCTCTCCGACCACATGCGGCGGGCAGTGCCAGTGTATGTGCCCGCCGAGCCACCGGGGGTGCCGCCGTTCGAGGGGTCGAGCGTTCCTGGACGGCGGAAGGTGCAGGCGCAGGGTGTCCCGCGGAAATCGATTCTGAAGCCGCCGTCGATGGTGCGCGGGCTGGGGCGAGCGGGGAGCCGTGCGGGAAAACAACCCACCGATGTTATCTACATGACTCGGAGTGTGGAGGAGACTGTGACTGTGGGGACGGTATGAAGTTCGTGGTTTCGGTTCATGAACGACTTTCAAGCGACTCGCGCTTCATGCATTTACAATTTTCCTTTCCCTTCATGTCGCTCAGTACGATACCTTACCTTCGTTGGATCACATTCGATTATACAGTCATCCTAATTTTTGCAGCTGTATCTACCACCCCGCCTGTATTTTTCAATGTCGATAGTTGAACCCAAGTTGAACCGACTTTGCTAAACTTTATCCAGGCTTGAAAGCTTGAAAGCTATCCTCGCACAACGAACTGGGTGATGCGAGGGCTCTTATTCTTTCGTAACTCCTTCACCGAGGTAAAAACCTCTGCAGGCGAAGAGCAGAACGTCCCGATAGCCATTGGATGTCCTGGTATGGGCGTATATTCGAGGGTTCCACTCCCTTGGCGGGATTGGACGCATTTGATGTTCTTTTTTTCAGAGGATATACCAACGCCGACACAGCGACACACCTTGCAATTTCGAGACACGCCATGAAATCCGGCACATTTTGTCATAATCCACAAAAGCCGACACATTCAGCAAACACAACGCGGTTTTTAATAATATATAAATCCGACACGGCCTGTTTGGGGATGGTGTGGGAATGGTTGAAGTCTGCATCACGGTGTGAAACATCTTCTTCCTCTCTCCACCACCGTCGTCCCCGACGCCGATGCCATTCTTGGTCGCATGCACCTCCCCACAAGCATTCCACAGTCCCAATGCAACACTTATGCCTGTGAGACGCAGGTAAGGAACCACAAGAAGGCGGAAGCCTGCAGACAGGGAACTCGGAAGTCACCGCCCCCTGAAACGCTACGTGGAGGCCGCAGCGGCGGCGCCATGCACCGGCTCGCCAGTGCGTTTTCAGATTTATGCCACCCCCTCGCTGCTTTTAAAAAAATGTTGCTCAGAGACCGGACTACTTGCTGCCGCTGGGTGTTTTCATTCCCGGCGGCCGAACATCAATCCTGATCATGCGTGAAGGGGCAGTCAGGGATGTTGAGCGGAGCACCACGAGAAGACATGTGCTCAACGTTGGTATCGACGCGCGGGTTCTGGGGCCGCGGTGGCAACCATGGGTGCGAGGGAGGGCCGACACCAGAGTCATGTTGCGCACGTAATTTACCGTGAACGAACAGTTAGATAGCTAGCGGGCGATTATTTTTTGCTCTTCCCCCTTTGTTACATAAAATTCATCCCCCAATATTCGCCATCTCGGTGAGCGAACAATGAAAATAATGAATATTCGGACGGGATAATGTAGCACAATATGATCAGGGGTGACCCCTGGATGAACTGTATTGATGGTACTTGTAAAATCTTACACAAGTTCAGAAAGTCAAGCAGCAACGACTTGTGAACTGACAGTGTGATCCCATCACCACGAGCATCGCAAGTTCGACTAGAAGCAACTAGGAAACTATTTCGGGGAATATGTGTCGGGCTTTATGAGACAGCACAAACGTGTGTCGGTTTTTCCGCTGTGTGTCGGATGCACAAAGTGTGTTGCAGTGTCGGGTTTTAGGGAGCCTCGATTTTACTTGTAATTCATATGGTGCGACTCAGATTTTAAGTTCTTTCTCATTTATGGGTGAATGATGACTCAGAATTTAGATTTGGATGTGCGAAACGACCTCAGAGCGATCCGATGGAGGCGTAGCCTCAGGTCGCAAAGGCGGGAGGCTCGGCATCGGCTCGGGGAGACTCAGTGCAGGACTGGAATCAGGCTGCGAGTGGCTCGAGGCAAGAGATGATGTGCGTGAGCTACGACATCCGATACTAAGAACAGAGCACACCTGCAGCCAGATGCACTAGTGCACCGAGGATTTTGATTTTGGGCACCGTCGAGAAATGGAGCCCTGAGTGTGCGCTACATCATCGGGGTGCAAGGCTCAGAGTTCCGGTACCTTTCTCCCAGCCAGAAAACAGAGAACAATACCTTTCCACCCATTCACTGGCCCAGTAATTCTGTGCCTCGGTAAACCTCTCGGCTGAAGAAGCACCATTGTGCGGTGTCAAGAGATTCTGGACCCGGCAGACACTCAGTGCGTGGTTATCTCTAGAAGAGGAAGAGGAGCAGCATCTCCTCGATGGAGCTGACCGTGTAACATTTTGGCTTGCTTCGGCCATTTCTTCAAGTCGTTGGAACTGCTCACAGGTGCTCGCATGGGCAAGGTTGCCGGATCCTTCATACCAAGCCAAAGCTCGAGTACTCATACTACGTGTGTTGGAACAGTGCCAGCAGCTCCTGACGTCCCTTTTATCAGTTGTTCGGCGGTGCGTTCAGAGACGTCTACCGCGCCAGATATCTGGGGGAGGACATTGCCGTTAAAGGCATACAGATGTTCACAGACAGCACCTTTTCCGGCAAGAAACAGGTGCAAATCTGCAGAGGCGCTCCTTTAGCAGAGTTTGGAACACGAATTTATCCTGCCCTTCCTCGGCTGCTGAAGGATTGTGTGAAAAGATGCAGATCCTGCGTTGAGCCTGGTATGTACATGTTGATTTTTGACATCCACTGGTTTCGAGAAGCGCCCGACGGGAAGCTCAATGTGGAAAGAGCCTGTGCATGAACGTCCAGCGCAACCATTGGAAAGCTTGGGGTGCCCTGGGGCCTTGTGTAGGGCTCCAACTTGTTGTTGGAAATGACCGATAACTCCCTACCGATTACTCTTATATACCGCAGCCACCCACACTTGTACCTCACTGCATTCAGACCCCTGATCAGCAGAGGCTGCTGAGCATTGCCGTCATCTGTCTACCCTATGCGGTCTGATCAGGGGCCTGAATGCAGTGCCTCAGTCGTTCACTCCTTGAAGTGCCTGCTGAGTTTACTTCATTCTATTAGGTTATGAGCTCTGCCCACACCTAATCGTGATGGCTCAATCTGCACTTGAACTCTATCTCATTCAAAGACCAGCATATACTTGCAAGAAGCAATATGGCTTTGAATCTACCAAACATATCAATTCTTGCCGAGGCAAATAAGTTTGACGGTACAAAGTGGCTGATGTTTAAGCCAAGGTACATTGTCAAAGCTACCCTCCATGGGCTGTACAGACACCACAATGGATCCATCCCTTCCCCCTCTAATCCTAATGCACCAGTGACTACAATGTTGCCCCCTGACCCTACTCCCATCTACTCAAAGACCCCATTGTTTGACAAGTGGATCCACCATGACAAGCTCGCGAGAAGTCTTCTCACCCTCAATGTCAAAGACCCAATTGGCATTGGCTTAAAGACAGACAGCACAGCATGTGAGGAGAGTCCCATGCTGCTAAGACACATCTGTGTCTGTACAGACACATCACATGAAGTAGAACCCAGGTGATTCATGACACTGGTACTCCAGTCCTTGAGCATGCAGCAACTATGTGCCATCTGCATATTGCAGCTAACAACATGGAAGGGAATGTCAAGACCCCATATTCCCCACTGTATTCATTAACTCACTGAATGAAGACTGAGATCATGTGCAGCTGATGCACAGGGATTGTAGTGGTTCTGGTATGCATTGCAGGGACCTCCTGCTGCTCACATCATCCTCCCACTTGTCACACCTGCAGCTAGAGATGCCCTCGACGAGGAGAAACTCGCCCGCGAGATCATCAAACACCTGGCCCTCAATGTTGCCGAGGCCCAGGACAACCTGCTGACAGCCAAAATCAACCAAGCTGAGCAGGCTAATAAGTCCCGATGCCCGGACCACGACCTCAAGGTCGGGGACATATGTAAGCTGTCAACCACTAACCACCGCAGGGTCTATATGTCGACGAAGAGTGGCCGTGTCGCGAAGTACATGCCGAGATTCAACGGGCCCTACAAGATTCTGGACAAACACGCTGAGTTCTCTACTTACACGCTTGAACTTCCCAACGAGCCCAATCGTTTCCCCGTCTTTCATGCTTCTGAAATCGAGCCTTATATAGCGAATGACGACGAAAAGTTCCCCTCTCGACGGAAGACCACCGAACCCGATCCCGTGCTCAACGACTACAGCGAGGAGGAACATTTCATTGACAAAATCATCGACGAACGACCGCGCGGCCGTGGAAAACAATACCTCGTCCGCTTCATCGGAGGTGACGACCGATGGCTCCCGGGCCGCGAAATTGCTAATTGCGAGGCACTCGACCGCTGGCTGGAACGACCGGAGGAATGAAGACACAGTTCGCACATGTCCTGTTCACCTTCTCAATGTTCCTGCCGGTAGCTTTTCCCCACTGGGGTTTTTGAGTGCACCCGAGCAGTTTGGTAGTCTATCACCCAAATCCCCTACTCTTACTTACGACCCGGCCTTTTTTTTATGGGGGGAAGAGTGTAAACCTGCTGCTCGCTCATCCTTACTTACCGCTTCTGATCATGTTACATACTTTTCTTTTGTCTCTTACCACCATCTTCCGAATACACACCGATCTAATTTCTCCTGGTTTCTGGTCTAAGTTCTATCTAGTGTTGCACTTCCGACAAATCCGCCTTGGCTAGTCAGTACGTGCTTCCACTGCTAGGTGGCATCCCCAGTAGTGTGTAGTGCCTCGAGCACAAGGACCTTGCTGAATTATCAATGCCCCAGCATGTCATGAATCACCCGGGTTC
Source organism: Mycena albidolilacea (assembly GCA_029282495.1). NCBI lineage: Eukaryota > Fungi > Basidiomycota > Agaricomycetes > Agaricales > Mycenaceae > Mycena > Mycena albidolilacea. The sequence continues at coordinate 170,012 of JARIHO010000115.1, read as the reverse complement.
TATTTTTCGCACGACACATCTGCAGATGCGTCTTGGTGGCATGGGACTCTCATGACGACACCATGTGACCTTCTCACGGTTGAAACCCAACCCTGGATTCTAGAAGCCACAGACTCAGGGTAGTCTGTGCCACAGATACAGAAGATGTGAGGGACTAGGAACCTGTACAGACAGATCCTAGACCCTGGACACGCCATGGCTGACACAGGAGCATACATGAAGTACATGACTGGTTGCAAACCGATTGAGGTTTCAACTATTGACTCAATTGGTTTGAACCACTGGAGACGACAATGATAGGGACTAGGAAACCCGAACATCGGGTCACCTAGTCCTCAGGGGATATGGAAATCAACACAGAGGAGCACAGGAGTATCAGCATTAACACTCCTTAATGCTGAGGTACTGGACCTGATCGCGATAGACTGCGATCACCTTAATTTATTTTGAAGCCTATATAAGCTCGGTAGAATCTCCATGTACTTACAGTAGATTCTACCTTGTCTAATCTCAGGCTTCTACCTTGGCTTGACATAGGCATTGTCCCCACCCTGCCCTGCTTCCTCTACATCATACTACAGGTTGTATCCATGCCCCGGGTTGTATACCTGAGTGGATACTACACCATCTTCAACTTGTTCTGGGTTCCGCCTCGCATCCTGACCTACAACATACAGCCTCCTAGGGAGGATGCCATACGGTTGGTCTTACTGCTCGAGGACACTGTCCTTAGTCTGGTAAAGACAGCTTTGTAGCCTTTCTTCTAGGGCTTCAACCTCTGTTAAATGGGACAGCTGTCACAAAAACGACCGTTTTTCTCCAGAGGGTAGCTGATGGCCCCGAAACGGGTGGGTCCCACCTGTCCTGTCCATGACAGCTGTTTTTGACAGGTGCTGGAGCACTATCTGTGCGAGTAAGTCTGATAAATTATCAACAGTCTGAAACTGAACTGGGAACTTACCAGGACATCTAAAGTATCATAAAATATCTCAAACACCCTGATATAGAACCAGACAAGTGTTTGCAAACAGTTAATCACTCGGTTGATCGGAATTTGATCGCAGATCAAATATCGGCAAGTCTTGGCAATGCCATCCAGGTGCTTGTGGCGGGTAGAAATTGATGTTTCAGCAAGGGAGTTCTATGATTGGGTAGGTTTCACCTCAATTCTTGGAAATTGGATGAAATTCATCTACATTTGATGCAGATTTCCATCTAGGAAGGGTGACCCATCAAACCCGTCAAACAGGTGAGAACAGGTACCCTATCAACGGGTTAACCCTGTCCTGTCCTGGCACTGGCTCGAGGGCCTAGACAGGTGGGTGAAAACCCGCCCATCCCGTCCGTCAACCCGTCGAAAATGGTGATGGGTTGAAGCCCTACTTTCTTCCATATGCAATTCACATGTGTTGTTGGCTGCCCCTGGTGTAATGTAGTGTATGCACATTGTTGGATCCTCATCTGTTTGCCTTCATACCACCACCACAGGCCAAATATTCCTCTTGTGTGTTGTTCTCGCTACCTGGGTCCCTTGCTGCCTAGTAAATCCTCTACACACATGGATCAAGCCCTCAATCTGATTTGACTTCACTCTTGCCTTATCTGCTATGTCAGCAATGGCCTCTGGGTTGGCTTAACAGTGAGTAACCCGGCGAGAACCCCAACCAGGATAAACCTGATAGACGCTAATAGCTCATGCTTTGTCACATGCTTTGTTCTCTGGTGCAGGGGAATAAATCATGCAACAAAGCCCCCCTTTGCTTGTTAAAAGCACCTTTGTGGGCTTTATTTCGACTGCTAGTCACATGCGTGTAACACACTTGGTGTTTGCATGTGTGGCCGGTTGCCCCTAGTGTAACATATGCACAGCCCCGTGGTTGATCGGTGAGTTCGCCAAGATTGCTCATGTCACGCCAATTCTCCACACAATGTGTCGGCGGGCCACTGGCTCCAGTCATCCCCAATGCCGGCCGATGCCGAGGAGCCGGTTGCTAGCTCCGCTGCAATTTGGATTGACGCACGTGATGCAATCTTGCATCAATCCGGCCCTGCCGACATCTTTGCAAATTGCGTCGTATCTTCTTTTCATCTTTCCCTTCATCGCGGAAAACTTGCTCAAAATGGCCGGCGGCGGAAAGAAGTCGACCACAACCAAAAGTAAGACCACTTGTATGTTTCCGAAATTCATGGAACCCATTCGCTCGCAGAACCTTCCGAACGCCGCGATGAGACGGATGGCACAGGCGACAAAGCATACGAGGAGGGAGCCGTACGGTTCTGCTCGATGGATCAATGCTTCAATCACCGAAATTTGAAGGGATGCGCCCGGTGCAAGTAAGAAAGCTCGTGCCATAATATTTTGCCACTCGCCTCACCCTGAGCCTACAACAGATGTGCTTATTACTGCGTAAGTGCTTCTCGTTCTGAATTCAATATTATCTTAAAGTCTGAGCAGTCCAAAGAGTGCCAACGTAGGTCCTACAGTATTGCTTCAGACCGTTTAGCCAATCTTTATTCACGTAGGGCAAAACTGGAAGCAGCACAAGCCTGTGTGCGACCACAACATGGCCCAGCTCGCCCAGGTTGATGCTCGGGAGCAAAACATGGAGCGCCACCTACGGCACTGGGTCGTGCGCTTCGATGCCTCGCTGCACGTTGCCTGCATCCGTGGGCTCAATCTCAAGTACGAATGGGAGCGCATCGGCCAGGGCGGGCTGGTGATCTTCATGGAGCCGCGCCCGCACCCGAATGTCGGCTCCCGCTGGCGCATCCAGAACGCAGGCATGTTCAAAAACGAGTTCATCGACAGCGTACTAGATCAAGTGGGCATGCTGGATCAGTACCGCGAGCAAGTCCTGCCGATGCACATCGAGGCGCGTGAGCGCCTGCAGAAGAGCAGTGGCGGCACCTCAGACTACGCCTCCGTCTTCATCATTGCGACCAACATTGGTCCGGATGCGCTGGAGGGAGACCCTGCGCCGATCTTTCGATTCAAGCCAGTGGACGTTCATCGAGGGATGGTGGCTTTCATGCCGATGGCGCAGTATGCCGGGGACTGGCTCGAAGATTTGAAGCGCCAAGTCCACGACGACCATCCTTCGAAACATGTTGCCCGCACCGATCTCTGATTGTGGTGTTCAACCTTGACGTATACATTCCTGCATCTTGTTCTCTCAATTGATGGGGTCGTTGAATTTCTCGTAGTAGATGCAAGCTGAATGCGATCGATGTGCAAGGCTATCGGTGATCGTTGATGCGACCATTCTCTTCCGAACTCACTCCAGGCCGGCCAATTTGCGTTTGCGGATCGTGGATGAATGAATGAATCCGTCAAAATCCGTTCCATCGCGGCTATCGAGATTCCCGGCCAGACGGTGTAGACGGACTGGAGAATCCCCTCGCTCGCGAATCTCGCTGCTACCAGTCTGTGTTTTTGTCCTACTCTATCCGATGCGATATCACGTTGCCCAGATGCACGTATACTCTTTGCTTTCCTGAGTCCCGGCGGAACAGGTCTGGTTCCATGACCAGTTTCGTTTGTTGGATCCCGATACGACTTGACTTCCGATTCATCTCCGCAACTTGCCCCACCCATAATACCATTCGAATTCGGTCCCGTCCTCCGGTCCTTCCGCGTCTCACCTCTTTTCCCGGCTTGTTCCGACTCAGTCCGCCGTGCGCAGAATCCACCGTAACGCAAAGCAACGCAACAACGCAACGCAGTCCGCGCTTGGTAGATACATACCCATAAGCGCTTTCAAGCTTGTTGTCGTTTGAGTTCTCGGTTTGCGGCGAAGCAACCTCAATGCTCATTTCTACACTCCTCGCGGCCCCGGAGCCGCTTGAAATTGTTCAAGTCGCTCCGATCAATCGAATATAAGCTGGTCCTTGGCTCCATGCATCTTGTGGTGTAAGAAAGTTAGGTCTTGTTGTTTCTTCAGCTCGTCAAGACGATCCAAAGCGGTATATGGAGCCTCGGTGGACCAGGAAAGTCACCTCTCACTGGTAAGTTTTCATGATCGGTGAGGAGAAGAAGGATCGATTCCCTCTAGAGGCATGACTGGTGTGTATTCGAAGTCTTTTTCTTTCTTTTGTGCAAAAGTTTTGCGCTCGCAGCTGCTTGCCGCCAACAGATAGTAATCCAATTCGATTTGTCCATCACACCCACATGAAATAGCATATTGTTTCTTCAACACGTAGAGATCACGCTATACAAATGAAACCTTTGTTGACTATGGGAATCTATTGGGCATATGTCAAGTGGCAGGCAGGGGTTCGACTCCCTCCAGAGGCATGTTCGTGATTGGATTCAGCCTTCTTGTCACTCGGTGTCTTGGTTCAGGTTGGTCTGGTTTCCTCCAAACGAACCGGCCCGCGGATTGTAGCTAGGCTTATTCCCCACTGCAGTGAATCCGATTCCATCCGATCCATCCATTGCATGCTGTTTTGAATGGTCAGGTTCAAACATATCTCACCTCTGATCATCCAACATGATCGCATACGGCTGATGTACGAAGTCATGCGTTGAGGCCTCTGTGGACGGAAGTCGCCTCGCACCGTTGTTGCCGTTGCTTTGGAACACGCATTCACGAGGAGATGGGGTTCGATTCCCTCCAGAGACGTATATCATCGAGTTGTGTGTTTTGTCCTGACCCGTCTTGCACCTTCATCAGTTCAATTTAAAAGAGCGGGTTACCAGTAACTCTGACCTCCTTTTGTACATCTTGAGAGATCTCAATATTTTGTCTGGAGACCGTTCCATATGGCCGAGGTAGAAACTGAGGAAGAGAAGCCTCTGTGGACTATGGATACGCTCCGGCAACTGCCATTCGCGAGGGGATGGGGTTCGATTCCCTCTGGAGGCATGCATGGTATTGAGAGTCTTTTTTTTTTTCATGTTTCCGTGCCATTATATTTCAACCTCTCTCACCAACATATTTAACGTCCACCACTGAACTCAACCTGTTTTCAACTTGCGCACGGCCCGCCCCGACTTCGCCGTGATGGGATCACGCCCACGTTTGGCCACGTGTTGATGGGATCTGCGAGGACAATGGTGTAATGCTTCCGCTCGATCGTGTCGTCTCGATCACTCAAGACAATAGCCAGAGTGACTCGAGGACTGTGGGGACTGGTTATAACAGTGCAGCTTTCATGTGTGCTCGCTCTTTCTTCTCCTTCCCTCCCCCGCGCTCTCTGTCTCAACGTCGTCGGCCGCCGTCCTCCACGCGGGCTTGCGCGTAGCATGAGAACCGATGTCTCGATGACGGCTGCGATTGCGATACCCCGGCTTTTTTCCAATACGACAGGCTAGCCTTGTTCTACCCTGGCGTTGCCTGGTTTCCAAGCAAGAGATGAACAAGTACAATGTAACAAGGCCGACGGCGGCATTGCATCTACATCCGGACGCTACTTTGTCTTTTCTGCGCCCTTGTCCTCGTTCTGCGGTCCCTCGACGTTGTCCCCGATTTGGGCGTCCTCTTGTTAGTGCTCTGCGACGTCGCGTGAGTGGGGGGCGGGTCGTGTGACATTCCAGACTCGCTCGCATCAAGAAATGATGGACCCCTTTTGGCGCTCTCGTCCAAATTCGGACGCTACCTTGTTACGTGGGAAACCTCTTTTTTAACTGCATTTGGGGTTCCCCTTGTGTTTTGCGGGCTCATTCGTGCATTTTTGCTTATTGCCGAGTACAAGGGGAAAACCGTATCTACAAGGATGGAAGAGTGGGGCTTTTGCTCTTAAACTGGCTACGTCGCAAGCGATCCCTCATCCTGCCTCCCGCCCTGAGCTACCCCATCCTCTAGCCTCGCCCGCCATGTCGTACTTCTACACCGGCGCTCCCAACTGGGTCTTTTCCTTGTTTGCCTTCATCGGCGTCCTCTGCAGCTCGATCCCCCTTCCGTGGCATTTGGAAGGTACGCTTCTGCGCGCCGATCTTGAACCTAACTAACGCCCGCGCCTAGCCTGGAATACCGGGACGTGCCTCTACATGATTTGGTCCGCGCTCGCGTGCCTCGTCTTTTTCGTCAACTCGATCGTCTGGAACGGAACTGTCCTCGACTTGTCCCCGACCTGGTGTGATATCTGTGCGTCTCCCTTCCAAGCTTGAATATATTCAGCCGCTTATGTCCGCTCAGCCACCCACTTCCTCAACGGCTTCAACCTCGCCATCCCCGCGTGCTCCCTCTGCATCAACCGCCGCCTCTACCAGATTGCCTCTGTCCGCAGCGTCACTAAGACGCGCGCTGAGAAGCACCGCGCGATCATGATCGACCTCGCCATCGGGCTCGGCCTTCCGCTCCTTCAAATTCCTCTCCGTACGTCCCTTCCCTGCCTCATTGTATCTCTTCTTACCCTCGCTCCCAGAATACATCGTCCAAGGGCACCGCTACAACATCTTCGAGGACGTCGGCTGCCTCGGCGAGACCTTCGAGACCCCCGTGGCCATCGTGCTCTTCCACCTTCCCCCCCTCCTCATCGGCTGTATCTCCGCCGTTTACTGCGTCCTCTCCATCCGCTCCTTCTACGCTTCTCGCGCCCAGTTCAAGGAGCTACTCTCCTCCTCAAACAACAACCTCAACCTCAACCGCTACGTGCGCCTCATGCTCCTCGCGGGCACCGATATCGCTATGACCATCCCGCTCAGCATCTGGGTCCTCTGGGTGAATGCGCGCGTCTTCGGCATCTCGCCCTGGATCTCCTGGGCGGACACGCACTCGAACTTCTCGCGCGTGGTACAGGTCCCCGGGGTGGCCTGGCGCGCGGATCCGTACATGGTCGCGAGCCTGGAGACGACGCGGTGGGTGACGGTCGCGTGCAGCCTGCTGTTCTTCGTGTACTTCGGCTTCGCGGACGAGGCGATGAAGAACTACCGCGGGGCGTGGTGGAGCGTTGCAAAGCGCGTGGGATACAGCGGCGCGACGTCGTCTGCGACCGGGCTCAGCTCTTCGAATGGGTGCGTTCTCATCCTTCCTTTCCCTTTCTGCTTCGTTACTGATATCGTTGTTTTTTCAGCGGCGCCAAGTACCCGCAAATGTCCGTTCGCGGCACCCTCCCTGTCTTCATCCGCAAGGACACGTCGCAGAAGCGCGACTCGTTCGACAGCTTCACCTCCTCGGACATCAATTCCTCCATCTCCCCCGTCGACTCCATGGGCGGCGTCCTCGACTCGATGGGCGCGCTTGAGTACGACAAGGAGAAGAGCTTCGGCGCGATGTCGCTTGGTGACGTCGGCGGGATGCTGCCGGACTACAAGGAGAGCGACTACTCCTCTGCCCCCTCCTCCGGCACATCGGCCTCGAGCGCAAGCCGGCCGCACACCCCCACGCCCGCCCCGGAGGACGACATCGAGATCTCCTCCCTGCACCGCGCGTCGGTACACGTCTCCGAGCCCGCCCCCGCCTTCCTGCACACGCGGCACGCGCCGGACGTCCCGATGCCGGTGCACGACGCGGCGGACATCGTTTGATCTCCCCCGCCTCGCCTCCCCACCTTATACACTTAAACCACAAAAACCCCACATACATTGTTACGCACATACCACCGCTCGCGGACCGCACCTACCCACTGTATCTTTAGCACGTTTCGCCCCCCACCCTACCCTACTGTAGTCTTTAGATTTCCGATCCGTTGACAATGCCTGCTCACTTGTTTTTATGGATATGTACATACATACATATGGCGCTACGGCGCTTGTTTTGTCTTGAATGAAATAAGAGCGTTCAGACATTTTTTTTGTTGGATGAGTTCCCTGAGGTGGTCGATGATTGAATTAGTTTAGTTTTGAGTCGGGGAGCCTGAAAGCTGCGACAACTGCGCTACGAGATATTCTGGAATCGTGTTCTCGAGTCTTTACGAGGAATTTTGTTTCTGCTTGATAAGCCTGGTATTCCGCCTTGAGATGAATCTCCATTTTTGGAGCGCGTGCACAAGCGTTATTTGGCGTTGCTGTGGTTCGAATGCGGACGCGACGCGGTCACGTGGATCGACTTGGTTCAACGTGAAAGTCAGGTTGAACTTCTGCTCAAACTCCGTTGAACTTCTTATTAGGTTATCTGTATTATGACATCTCTGGGGAGTTTTATGGCTCATGATCAATTTTCCCACCGCCTTCAAGGGCATATGGATGGAGCCTTTTATCCGTGATTCGGCGTCGACCAAGCGGCAACGGATGTCGACGACTTGATGGAGAATAGTGAGAATGTGGGGGGCCACTTGTGGAGGTTCCGAAGCTGTAGTAAGGTTATGAAACGCTTTATCCGAAGCTCACGTACTCCGACTCTTTCTCTTCGCGGCGATGGCGGATACGGATTGCACACGCGGTTAAATTATTGAATAATCCGTTCAGAGTCTGAAATCCTGCGTGGGTAAATGGGATCGATTGCTTGACGAAAGCTGGATGGACTCAGGAGGCGATCCCGAGCACAGATAGGCGCATAGATAGTGGGCGCGTATCATGATCAATGGGATCAATCCGCGAATTTGCGGATCTGCGCCGACATCTGGTTTTCCCGCCCCACGATGACAGACAAGGAAAAGGCTCGTGTTTATGAAGAGCATGGTGAGGGCTCCGTTCTTCGAGTCCGCAGATGTTGAGCCTGATGTTTTTCAGCGGACGCCAGCGACGAGACCGCAGCTGCGAAGATGTGGGCCGTCTATATATCCGAGGCTGAAAGTACGACAAGGCCTTGGTAGAGAGCTGGAAGAGCGACATGGAGGGACTGCTCATTTTCGTGAGTCGTTTCGCCGTATGAATAACAAACTCTCGGCTCAAAGTCTATAGGCCGGTCTTTTCTCTGCAAGTTTGACGGCTTTTCTCATCGAGAGCTATAAAATGCTGAACGTCGACTCGGAAGATCTCACAGTGCAACTGTTGACACAAATATCGGGGCAGCTCGCAGCGTCGGCAAATGGGACCGCGTTTCGTGCCCCTCCATCTATTTCATTCACCCCGGCCACGACCTCGCTCCTGTGCAACGCTCTCTGGTTTTGAGTCTGGGTTTTAGTCTCACCTGCGCCTTGATCGCCACCTTGGTTCAGCAGTGGGCCCGGGAATTCCTGCACAAAGCCGACATGCGTTCTGCGCCTCTCGTCCGCGCGCGGGCTTTCTCGTATCTTTATTATGGCCTGAAGCGATTTCAGATGCACTCTGTGGTCGAGATCATTCCCCTCCTTCTCCATGCCTCCATTCTCCTCTTCTTCGGAGGCCTCATCGCGTTCCTCATCCCCGTCAGCATCATCATGACCTGGATCTGTGCCACCATTTTATTCGTGGTTGGATCGGTGTATTCGCTCGTCACTGTGCTGCCATTGTGGTGCATGGATTGCCCGTATCGCACGCCGCTTTCTATCGGGTTCTGGAGGCTCATGCGGACTGTACGGCGCTTCGGGCCCCAACGAAATAGCCAGGAAAACAACATGGCCCAACCGCCGTCCTTGCGAGACGAAACGATGGTAGAAGCGACGTTTCGTGCCGCAGTGAAGCGATCGGCTCAGCGTTCGGCTCAAGATTCCCGAGCCATCGTCTGGACAATAAAGTCCCTGGCCGACGATGACGAGCTGGAGCCATTTGTCGAGGCGATCCCCGACCTACTATGGGGCCCCAGTGGAAGACGCTACGCGTATCTGGACCACGTCCGGAACCTGGCGCGACACCCTGATGTCCGGTTGCACAATCGCCTGACCGACTTCCTTGCGAGCTGTGGTACCGGACTTCTCCCTCTCGGCGTTAGTCAACGTCGGCGGATCACTTGCTATCGAGCCATCTGGGCCATTGCAAGCCTTGCAACCTTCCCTCAGCCTTCAGAAGCGTCGGACCCTGCCACCGACCTAGGCAGCGAATTTAGCAGATACCTTTACGAGCAGTCGGCGCCGTCCATGACCTTAGAGAGCGCCCCATACTTTGCGTCGGCCAGGACGATGAGCATATGGAGCCTGTACTGCGCCGTCAAGGATCGCCTGCCTGGACTGCGAAGCTATCTCACTCGCTGTGACTCATCCAACTTGACCTCAGTCACATCGGCTCTCCCTGATATCCATATGAAGTTCGTGAAGCTGGGGCTGGGTCTCACGCCTCTATGGGGATCCACAATCTCAGAACTCCAGCAGATGTCTAGAGAACTGGATCTTCTCCCTCCATACAGGCTCGTGTTTCAATATCTTCGACAATCAGCATCCCTCACACATGCTCCATACCGGTGGGAAGAAACATGGACCGCGATTTCCGTCGACCCTTCCGTTCCTTTCGTCGATCTCCAGCACCCACTCGAATTCGCCCTGGACAGCGTTATATCCGCTCAACTGGGCAGAATAAATGCGGCCAGCGATGTCGCCAATGTGGACTGGATTTATAAGAACATATCAGCGCTATTGGCTTTCTGGAGGCCAGAGCATTCCAATGCCATTCCGGGCGCAGTTGTCGGGCTCTTGAATGGAACAACTTCAGAAGTGGTTTTGAGGGGAATCTTGCGCAACGGAGAGATTGAAATCCACCTGTGGTCCAACTTTCCCCGCAATCTATCGGAGGGTCCCTCAAACCCACCGTTTCTCTTTCGGGAGGGATCTCTGCCCACAGACCCGGTCACAGCGTTGTGGCGTTTCGCTTCTCTCAACCTCAATCGACTTGGTGGCCACGATTCCCGCATAATTCACCTCGAATCTGCTCTAGACGCGATCGGAAGAACGCCATGCTCACCTTTTCTGCCTCATTCTATCATCGCACTCATCCAAATGCAGATCCTGAATGAATTGTCTATCCCCCGGGATGCTACCGTCGAGGAAGCCTCTGTGTTCAGTCATCGTCTAATTCCCGAGGATACCGCTATTGAGGATAGGTTCGACTCGAAATCGGATGAGCCGTTGTCGGACGCGCATTGGAACCATTTGTACGACGTGTTGGTAGGGCGGAAAACCGAAGCTGGAATTGTCGTCCTTGCTCAATTCCTATTGCAGCACCGCCGAATTGCCCTACAATGCAGTCGAAACTCTGCATAAAATGAACAGCAACATCATTCCCTTTGCGCGCATCCACCGGAGTCATCAAATACGACTTGCCAGCGCTATAGCGGGCGTCTTCGATGCGACGAGATCTCCGAAGCTTCTCGCTGCCATCATCGGATGCATCTGCTGGTCTCTTTATGCACGTCAGGACCCAAAGGGTGTCAAAACTTCACTGGATCCCGCATGGGTTCCTTGGCTGGATGATCTTGTCGCTGCACAAAAAATCAAAGCTACCCTCGAGCGGTATGCGGGGATGTTGTCTGCTGTCGTTGCGGAAGAGGATTATGCTTCGGGTAACCCTGCAGATGTGGAGTATAGACGCAAGTTGGAGTCAACCCCCAATTCTCGCCACGTTCTGACTCGCGTCCGGAGTATCTTGGATGGACTGGATCATTGGCATTCCGAACTATTTCCTTTAACTACTTTGTAACCCATAAAGTGTACAGTTAATGTACAGAGTAGCCCATATACACAGAATGAGATGGCGAAAACCCCACGTAGATGTTCCGAGTCGGTTGGTTTCTATCTGGCACTGAAAGTCAACCCGAGTGTGGTAAATGTTGTTCCGACATTGGCCTCGTCTCTGAGGGCGATACAACGATGGCGGAATGCCTTTGCAAGACACTATAGATACTGGAAATTGGGACATTTGTTGTGTAAGTTCAACCGGATGGGCATGGAGTGGAGCTCTCATAGGGTGCTGAATCACATATGCTTCTGTAAACTAATCCATAATGGTTGAGAATACGGCGCAGGTCAGGGCGGCCGTGGGCTTCATAGGGCATGAAACCGTACAGTATACGGTAGACGGCCGTATAATGGGTACGGACGGATGGCACCCGTACCGTATTTGATCGCGGCACAAGCCCGTACGGTACGGGTCCCGTACTATATTGAACCGTCCAGTAAACGGCCGTCACAGGTTTCAATACTCGTGTATTGGCCTTGGTCGGGGCCGGTGGGTCTTCGTATATCTCGCAAGTCCCCCTTTTCGTTGTCAGTTGGCTTGGGGAAACCATCAGCAAGTGACAACTACCACACCCAATGCTTTCGCATGTGCTCACTCGTATTACGGCGTTCACCCGTACCGTCACCCGTACCGTATTACTCGGCGGCGAGTGTCGTTACGGTACGGGTCCCGTACCACCGTCCCGTGAACCCGTAAAGTACGGATCGATCCTTTGCGCAGCGTTACCGCAGGATCTCTGGTCTTCGAGCTACCATCCAACCATTCTGACCGACTACAACGGTTTCAAGCCCTAGGCCCGGCTTCAAGTTGAACGTAGAAAGTGCATACAAGCTCTAGGATCCAATCCTCATTCCCTTCATCCCAAACAATATTATACAAAGGCATTGAAACTAGAGTACTACAACCCGAAACTCCAGATCCCAGACAAGGAACTCCTGCCCCCCAAAGGCCGTTACAAAACATAGCGGAAGGCTCTGTTCTGAATATCTGTCAAATCCAGGTATTCCTGCACAACACACCAAAGTCAACACTTGTACCAACAGAACGGGACAATCGAGTTAACACTTGCCTTGTCAATCTTGACCTTCTCGGACCCGCCGTCCTCGGTGGTCCGCTGGATATAAACGTTATCATAGGTGTCATCGACACCCTCAGCGTCCCGCCGTTTGTTTTCCGCTGCTAGATAGGTGCGGAGCGCCACGAGCAGGACGATCATGAAGCCGTAACAGCAGGCGACCACAATCCATGGAACGTGGTTGCGCTGAAAATGAAAAATGGTTGGTCAGACATCTAATAATCCAATCGCGCCGGCACACAAAGCGTCGGTCATTAATTGTGCTCACCGGTTTGTATTTCGCCTATATGAATCAACACAGTCAGTCTCGGGGGCTAGACTCGAAGTCCCTGTGTACGCACCAGCCACATTTGAGGCGCGACAGAATTTCCGGCGCAGTACGCGCAGAGTAGAATCGTGTTGGACGTGATTCGTTTCGTGTGCCCGGCCGTTACATTCGACAGCCACGAGAGCAATATAACTAGGGTAGATTCATAATTGATTAGCCGCGAGGACTCAGATCCGTTCGAAATGTTCGAGGCTCACCAAAGCTGGTAACGGCGGTACCTGAAGAATGATGTATCAGGCCCGCAAAACCTAGCACGGAGAACCCGGTTAAAACTCACCCGTCAACCAAATCCCAAAAAGCAGCCCGATCTTGTTACTCCACGGCAGCAGCTCGGTCAGGAACACGGCCAGGATGCTCGGGAGGATATACGCGATGCCGACCCACGCGCGGCTGTTCGGGAGCCGCGCCGCAATTATCACGCCTGAGCCCACGGCGACGATCTCGACGACGCCGTCGACACAGCCTAGGAGCGTCGTTTGCAGGGGCGTGAACCCGAACGAGGAAACGATGAGCTGCCGCTGGTTGACGAGGCCGTTGGTGACGTTGGCGGTGGCGGCGAAGAGCGCGAAGATCCAGGTCTTGGGGTCGGTGAGGGCCTCCCACATCCTGCACATGTGCATATTCAGATACGATCGACGGTGGGAACGGAGATTTGCGTGCTACGCACTGTTCCTTCTTGAAATGCTTATTCTCCACACCAGTTTGGTTCACCTTGGGCATGGCAAATGAGCTCATTGCAGATCAAGATACGAAGATCGACGAAGCGCCGCTCACCTTGATGCGCAGCACGGCGCTAACGCGTTCCTCGGGAGTGAGGAACCACGCGGTCGTCGGAGAGTCCGGGAAGAAGAACCAGAACGCCGCCGCTGTTACGAGGGTGATGAGCCCCGTGATGATCATGAGCCATTGCCAGGGCTGGAATGTCTTTGTGTGGATGTGCAGGCAGCCGAAGCTGACGAATCCGGAAATTATCTGCGCTGTAATGTAAACACGGTGAAGTTAGCAGGGCGACGATAAGAGATGAGATATCCGCACCTGTGCCGTTCATCAAAACTGGACAAGGTTAATTAAGTCAGCCAGCGTTTAAGGGGGAGGTAGCGAAATCATTTACACCAAAAGCCACTAATGAGTTTAATGTCAATGATAAGCACAAGCGCAATGGGAGGCAGGCAGGCAGGGGGGAACGTACACTCTCAAGGTCTGTTCTTTGCGGGTGTAGAACATCGAGGTGACGAGAAGGAATCCTGCCGTGACGCAGCTGCGAGAGGAATTCGGTTAGGTTAGTTCGTGGTGCAAAACGAATTAAGGAAGGAGGAGCGGTCTCACTCACCCTTCGCACATGCCAAGCACGACGCGGACGACCATCAACCCTGCAAAGTCCTTGCACGCAGCGTGGGCCATGAGCGCGACCGCCCACACGAAGATGTTGATGCTAAAAATAGCATTGTCGGATTCATTCAAGGTTGGATGGGAGAGGAGTATGACTTACGATATCCATTTGGCCACGGGGAAGCGCTGGAGAGCCAGGTTTTGGGGGAATTCAAAAGCCAGATAGCTGAGGTAGAAGACGGTGCCAAGCCTGTGGTGTCGCGTGAATCCACATTACACGGCAGAGGAAGAGCGGAACGGCGCTACCAGTTGAATCTGAAAATCTGAAGGTTAATTGAGGCGTAGACGAAGATGAGGATAGAACTTGCTCGTTGGTCGTCAATTTCGCCGATTTTCTGATTCAATAGTAGTTCAGAGAACAGCTCTACGAAAGACTGGGGACGGGACGCGCACATGATTCCCAGGATTGCAGCATTTCCAAGAGTCGCCTTGTCCATGAACTGAATCCTTGGGACCGAGAACTCGAATGAGATGCCAACGCCATTCATGGAGAATCATGCATACCAATATAGAGCTGGAAGTCGAAGAAGTGAGAACAACAGAACAAAGAACGAAGGAACACCTACTGCACATCAACGGAAGAAGATGCAGGTCGATTTTCTTCCTGTGCGCTGATGTGAGCCAAGTACGCGGGAGTCGGTATGGGTGGAAAACGTACTTGATTCGTTCCGCTTCCGCCGGGTCCAGGGCATCGTTCTTGCCATACAGCAATTCGGCGCCGGTGTCGAGGCTGCTGGGCGCTACCTCCAGGCCGTGGTCAGACCCCGATTTCTCATCAAGTTCGCTGGTAGACATGATGGCTGGTGCAGGCAGGCGGTCCTCAGCACTGACAAGGAAGAACGAGCTATCTTAAGGGTTTCCATCAGGCACCACCAATGCGGCGCGTGGCACTCTCTGATTGCCCGAAAGAGCGCGGGTTTTGCGATCTGCCACCACAGACAGACAGATGGTAGGGTCAGATCTGTACCATCTGTTGGTCGTTGAGACGATTGAATGAGGCAGCAGTATTCTCACAATGAAGTGTGGTCTACTGAGTTTGATAGCAAAATCCGAGGATCCTCGGGCAAAGATGGTGGACCGTCTGAGGCCGTCTGTGGGAGATTTTTATGAACTTCTGTGATCCATGATGTAGGAGGCATCCGACTCTATGCTGAATCCGATCCATAGGCTGCTGGGTGGAACAAATGAGCGAGGCAGACTATTGCCAGCTGGCACATCTCTGATCGACGGAGGAGCAACCTATCTGCGATGAATGAGCATACCGTGTGGATGTCTTGGCCATGGTAGCTGCTCTAATACGTCGTTATCTGACCTGGCATGACAGACCGGCCGTACTACAGACGTCCCAAATTCTCCGAGCCTAAGGGAAAGCTTCGGATCCAATGCTGCCTGTGCAATATAGATCACTGAATCGTACATGGCCTGGAGGTACTAGCAGTCGAGCTATCGGCGGAAGTGAACGTACATCGACCGATGCGAACGAGATCAAAGGATGTTTGGTGCTGCTTATACGTGTGGCTGTACATGTGGCCGGAAATTTCCAGTTATCGCGGTAGGCATCATCCAAGAAGACAAAAGATCGATCTATATCATCATATCATGAGGTACAGAGCTGCCATGTTCATTTCCCCCGCGCGGCCAATCGCGACCACTGCTTTCGCAAGATGTTTACCTTCGTAGAAATCTTCTGAAAAGGGCGCCACCAAGCATTCAGAATCTTCTCTGCCAGCTGCTATTTCCATGTCCAACCTCTCCCTGTCCGGGGCCGAGCTGATTGCGCTCATAATAGGCGCAGTTCTCTATGGCATCTATCTCGTGACTCTGGGCATCGCTGGTCGCTCGCTGTTGATGACGGAGACCGGGCAGTGGAAGCGTCGCTCAGCGATCAACTGGGTCATCGTCGTTGTCTCCGCAGTGCTGTTCGTCAATGGGACCCTGAACCTCATCGTGGCATCGATTACGGTTTACCAGGCCTTTGTGCTGTACACCGGCTCTGGCGGGCCAGAACACATCTTCACGCACGGGTCTGGCTGGCAAACCATTACCAAGGTTGGTTCGCGGGTTTCGCTATCGTTTGCGTTTTTTTTTAAATATCGCCCGTGCACAGTCCTTCAACGTTCCTTTTCAATCCCTGGTTGGCGATGGGATCTTGGTAGGGAATTCAAGCTAACTCTACTGCGTCGTGTAATGTAATGTAACACAGATTTACCGCTGCTGGTTCCTCTGGAACAAATCATTGCTCGTAATCGCCCTGCCCATGCTCATATGGCTCGCCAACATCGCTTGCGCCATCCGCCTCGTAGACCTCATCGCCCAAGCCTCCCAAGGGCTCATCATCGGGAGCGTTATTCAGCCCTGGGGCCAGGGCAAGTTTTTTTTTGCCTCTCCACTTATCCCACATCTGACGCCATCTCACTCAGCCTTCTGGTCCATGACTATATGTATCAGTGTTATGGTCACCGGTTGTTCTCTTTTTCCTTGCCGATGCATCCGCGCTAAATGCTGCTTTGTTTGCCTTACTCCCTAGGACTCATCGTCGCGCGCATCTGGCTCGTCGAGCGCCAAAACCGCAGGTTCCGCGTTCCCGGCATCGACACTGTCGCCACCTCCCGCGAAGGCCCAAGCCCACCGAAAAGCACCCTCAGCCGCGCGATGCGCAACATCATCGAGTCTGGGATGATCTACACCGTCGTCTCAATCTTCACGCTCGCTACGTACACGCTCAAGAGCAACCTGCACTACCCCGCGTCTGGCATGGTGAGTTCATCCATGCTCGTTTGTGTTGGATTGGATTCAAGCAACCTCTCATCTCAACTCATATCACGTCGCAGGAGATCCACAGCGTGGGCATCACATTCAACCTCATCCTCATCCGCGCCGCGCGCATCGGCTCTGCCTCCGCGCGCGCCAACGGACGTCCCGACGTCTCCGCCGGCTCCGTCCCGCTCCAGATCCAAATCACCCAAACCCAAACCCATCCAACCTCCCCTTCTAGCGAGGGCGTCTTCCGCTTTTCGCGGTTCCACAAGGAGGAGGAGGAGGGCGAGGGCGAGTTTGGGCGGCGGGCGGAGGCGGTGTGATTTGATATTGGATTCGCCATGGATTCGGGAGGAGGCGTTTGTTTGTAAGTAAGAACTGTACTCTAGTTGTGTATTTGGGCTGCTGTATGTGCTTATACCCCGACGTCGCGGCTGGCCTGTTCATTCCACGAGGGAAGTTCAAATTGAAAATTTTCAAACCAGAGCCGCCTACAGCAGATTGTAGTACATTGGAAGTGGGACAGTTGGAACCGAAAAAAAAGAAGAAAAAAAAGTTCGAGACACGGCGAGACGGGGTACTTCCGGGGTTGCTTCAGGAACGGCGAACGGCGATAGCCAAAGCTTCTGATGATCATTGCCAAGGCTGTCAATTGCTGTCAACTATCGGAGGTTGCGAAGGATCTTCCCCGGCCCAATCCCGATTTGAAATTAAACTCGACGACAAGTGCGCATTCGGTTAGTTTCCGGAAACCTCCGATTGTTTGAATGCTCGAGATACGGGCTTCCTTCATGCGCCGGAACCTCAGAGAAAAGACATCAACACAATTCTTCTGGTAAGGTTGGTCTCTGTGTATCAGAGCATCAGGATTTACTGAGCAAAACAACTTAAGGCGGGGACGTCGATCTCAAGAGTACTTATGTCGCGTGACTTCGGCTGTCCGCGATAATGATAGGCCTGATACTATTCCCGGCTCTGAAGTAGCTACACCGTGGCCGATTAGGCGTCGGAGAGGCGCGACTGCTGCCTCCTCCGCGCTACGCGGTCATTCGGTACCTACCATCCCTCCGGCTAACTTCCGGTGAGTAATGAGCCTTGAACACTTTTCATGGCTACATATAAGTATATATACGAACACCGCACGCCGAATGCCCGAATTCGAATTCCTCCAGGCGGGCTGATCAAAACATTCCTTTTGCAGTGAACATTGCACTAGGGAGGTCGGATCCAGTAAACCTGCTGGGGCAATTTTGGAGAATTGAGAGGAGGCAAGTATCTTCCGAATGCGTGTTGAGCTTGTGAGCTGAAAACATTCCACGCCCATCCTTGCGAAAGCCTTCGTTAAGTTTCTTCGCTACTCAGTCACGTTAACACGGAAGACGATGGCGTTGACCACCAGATTTAAATCGTTGATGATCAATTTGTGCGGGAGAAATCGCATCTGAAGCCCTCCTCCTGAAGTGCGAATTAAAATAGACGGTCAAGGTAAATCACGCTTATCCCACGCTTTAGAGGTGAAACTTAATTTAAGAAGCCGTTCTGAAGCGCCGTCGAATCGCGACTGAATCATCTACTCTGACTGACGGACCAGAACCTCGAACACCCAAGATGGTTGCTTTGTCTTTCCTCTTCACCGCCGACTGACCGGATCGAAATTCTTGTCTGGCTTTCATGTTACTTGCTGTCTCTAGAAGTTGAATTGGTCAGCTATTCGGACCCCGTTTACTCCGGTTCATTAAGAATAGGACCACTCAATACATTCCGCATCCGCCCCTTTACCTTTTTGGGAAGACCACCGCCACTATCGTTTTGGCAGCGCGGCACCTCGGCTCGAAGCCGGAAGACGGCAAACAGTGCAGGGTCCTCGACAAATAGGGCTCCGATCCGTTCCCGTCTGCGACGGGTCGACGGTCCGTCGCGACGGTTTCCGTCCCGTCCGTAGAGCTGCTCTGCCTGTTTTGAAAACGGACGGGTACGGAACGGGTTCACCCGTTTAAACGGAATCCGTATCCGTCCGTAAACGGATCGACGGATCGTGTAGAGAGTATACATACCAACACATGCTTGAGTGAGTTTTCGTATGAATTATATAGTATACCAGCACTCACAATCATGAACAAACTCTGAGTAGGCATACAAAGTCCCAAGGTCCCACAGGCTATTGGGAGGGCGCTGTCCAAGAACCCCGAGTTGTAACATGCCGTGAGGCGGAATCAAGATTGACCTCCCAAATGTAACATGGATGAGCCAGATTCAGGTCCTACATATAGCAATGAGCCAACTGCTTCACTTCAAAATATACACAGTGCTCGGAACCGGTGAACTGCCTCAAATAAACATTCACCACAAAATTACCAAATTGGGTTACTTGGACTCGCTCCAAAGTATTCAGATACTGGTGTAGGTTAGTAAAAGTAGTGGCAGAAAATGCTAACATAACCTTCCAGCACTGAAGTTGCACTATCCGTGCTCCAATCTAGCGACTGGGTGGACAACTACCATCCCCCACCCGTCGAAACGGCCGTCTCCCCGTCTGTAAACGGGATCCGTCCGTAGGGCGCCGCTGAAAATACCGTATACGGACGAGTAGGCTCGCTCGTTGCCAGAAAACGGCCGTCGAGGAGACGGCCGTCTCCGTAAACGGACGGATCGGAGCCCTATCGACAAACAAGGACACAGTGTAGAGCTGTCTCCTTCCACTTCCACGACCTCATTTACGTCCTGCTCTATGCGTGGCTCTGGAACTCTCGCCGTGACTTCCTGGACATCGACATCAATGCTCGCACTGCTACAAGGCGGGAATACTCGCCGCGGGATGAAGCTCACGAACGGTGCTCGCAGGTGCATTGTGTTCATCATTTCTTCACCTGATCTGTGCTAACCAGACAGCCCAGAGCTCTAGCACACCATCAATTTACCGTCAAAACCACCATCTCGCTACATCACTCCACCAAAGAACTACCCTGATGCCCGCCCTCGCACACACACGTGCAACTCGTGGTGTATGACTGCAGGGGATGTATCAACGACGCCACACCCACACTCAGACTCATCGGCTAAATTGTGCGAGTTGCGCCAGTGTGGCGCGAGTCAAACGAAACGCGCCATTCTCGCTTGCATGAGATCCATCGTGATCCGCAAACACCGATCAGTGATTCCCATTTGTTTTGCTCCTTCCTTCCTCCCTCTTCCTCCCCGCTGCACCCGTCATCAACACCGGCGACACCCAGCCTCCTACACACGCCCTCGACCGTGCAGAGCGTCGTTGTGACGCAGCCGGTGCTGTATGGCAGCGCAGAGGTGTGTGTCTGCACTTTGTCTCAGTTCAGCTATTGCTGACCAGCTCACACCGGCCCTGCCCGTTCAGCTCATTATACTAGCTGTGCGGAAAAATTGAGTACATCCATCCCTCGTTGTAGCTCGCCCCTTACGTCCATCCGTGCGGAGCCACTCCTCTCGCGCTGGTCATACTCTGAGGGCAGGGAACAACACCGCGGCGGGGGTGCACACGAAATGTGGCGGCTTGCCGGTGCTTCGAGGAGGAACGTGTTGGACGCAGATCTGGGCGTGCTTGAAACATGCACGATTTTTCTCCGGAGGACGGGGGGCAGATACAGAGGTGCCCATTGGGTGCACATGTGCGCAGCGGCGCAGTTGCGCACATTGGCGAGACAGTACGATAACCACATAACTATATTATGTGTACTGTATAGTGTATGCCGCTATATGTACGCTAACTGAATACAATTCCTTTACTGTTCAAGTTTACATCTGCCACATCAATTCTCATCTCTTTTCATCCAAGCCTCGCATCCAGTAGCAGTTTTTGTTGAATTGTTCAGGTTTACAAGCATGGACGTGCGTCTGACTTTTACTCTTTCTAAGTAACGCATGCTTCACTTCCGCATACGTATTACTATGTACGTTGATCAATGATTGACCTTCCACCCTCGAAATCATTTGAATAAAATAAATAGATGTAGTATCTTTGCCTTTGCGGAGAGCGGAAACAAGTGAGCGGCCTCACAGCAGAAGAAATGTTTGAGAGTGGCGTAAGCTGTGAGTATGTGCGCCACACTCGCACAACACTCACGCCACACTGGCGTAACTTGTCCGTGCTAGCCGACGAGTCTGAGTCTGAGTGTGGCGTCGTTGGTTGATCCCCATGACTGCATGTGTAAGCTCTCACTTGCGTGGCACGGGCGGCACTGCTCGCAAACTGCACTGTACCTTCTCGTTCTGCAGCATCTACTGCTAGCCTTCTTTGGTAGTGAGTGCTCGTGTACATACATTATTTCATTGTTGTCCAAGCACAAGTACTGTGCAATTTCGTTCAATTCGGTGGTCACGCGTCACACACCCCCTGTGCCGCGATGAATTTTGGTTTCGGTCATGGGTCACGGCACCCAGTGCCGAATGTAAAATGCGTGACATCAGGGCCAAATCTCCCTTAGAGGTGCAAAAAAGGCAGAATTTTCGTAAATTTCCGTCGTGAATGCCGAATTTTTGGATGTGTCACGCTAAACTTCTTGGTTGCCGAATCGGTATTTTGGGTCACGGGTCACAACCCGTGCCGAATTGAATGAAATTGCACAGTAATCTCGTGTCAGTTCCATTGTATGCCGGATAAATCTCTGGGTGGTGCAAACTTGCTCCTTCATCGCTCTTGCTTCTCGCCCAATTCGTACTTGGGCTTCAATCTCCAAAGCGGCATAACGGCACCTCAAGACAGCAGCGGCACAGAATTAGTTTGCCGCTCGACGCCGGGATCAAGATGGCGGTGCTCGTCTCAAAAAGGAAGTGGAGCGGATGGGGAATGTTAGCAGCTGTCCCTGACCTTCCTTGACATACTCCGGTCTTCAAGGGCATGACATTGTTTTTCTAAACCAGCGTGTGTTCTACGATCTGCCACTGCAGACAGATTCGAATCATATCAGTTCGTTGGTGGGAAAATCGAACATATTTAGAGGGAAACTCTGGGCAACTGCCAGTGTTAGCCAGTCTTGTCCGAGCCATCAATTGTTCAGCGCTGAGAAGACATGATAGGCACCGACTGAGGAGAGATGCCCAGGCAGCCACGTGCCCGGCGAAGATCGCAACCTATGGAGCCTGAACACGGGGCTGTAGTGTAGGACCGTCTTTACTCGCGTCGGAATTTCTGGCCTGCGTGTTCGACAATCAATATCTTGCTTTCATCGCCCGCTCGCCAGAGCATTTTGCGGTTCGTCATTATTTTTTTGAATACTGGCTCCAATTTCCCTGTAGGTTGTTGTCGTGTCAGCTTCAAGTTATTTACACGTGGAGGGAACGAGAACTTCGTCCAAAATAGCTTGCCTTGCGATTCAACCCGACATTCCACATTCAACTTCCACGAGTGCAACTAACGTCGTGCTGATGCAAGTCATCCGTTGTAGATACTTCGAGTCAAAATACTCCAACTGTTGATGTACCGCCTGACCACATTTCCAAATAGCTGAACACAGTTGTGCTAACTTCAATTTCTGTATTACTCCTAGAATCTTGAGAAAATATTTGTCTCCCTTTCTGTGCCAACGGTCAGGTCAGACCTCAGTTGAAGGCATTTGAGGACACAGCGAAACAGTTCCAGATGACCGTGGGCGTGCGACACAACATGGGCTACACCTGACCACCGGCCAGAGATGGTCTACTTGAACATCTGCCAACGGACCTGATGTGAGCGGTAGACTCCCAGAGGCGGTCGTTTTTAGACTTAGACTCGGTTTAGTGGAGGGCTATAAACCCGTGGTTTAACTTTCTGAGCTATCCTACTGGACCTCCGTCAAAAGAGTCACTTGCGAGATATCATCACAGTCAGCCGAGGTTCAAAAAACCTGTTGTCCAACTAGGGTTGTGTGAGCGATCAGTCAGTTGACTATGACGTTTTGATAGATCGTTTCGCCGAAGCCTACTTCTCGCAAGAAACCCTGGTTAAAATGAGCCGGATCCCTCGAGCCAGTTCCGCCTTTCCACCCAGGAATGTCCACCGAAACCAATATCGACGGGGGTCCTCATATTCCTTCGCATGGGTCTCATGAACTTGGGATGGCTCCTATGCCCAAATCTGACGACATTTACGACCGGCTACCTTCCCACCGCAAAGTGATTATAACCTGTGTTCTGACCTTTTGCGGTTTGCTCGCACCCATAGGATCCACAACCGTGCTGGGGGCCCTTCCCGAAGTCGCAAGCACGTTCAACACCACTGGATCAATCATCAATTCGACGAATGCAATATATCTTGTATTCATGGGAGTTTCCCCGTGTTTCTGGGCGCCAATAAGCCAGGTGCGCTATGTTTTTTCAACCGTGTTCGCTGCTGAATATTTTGAAGGTGTATGTGAGACGATGGGTAATATCGTTTCCAGCAATGTAGCAAGGACCAATGCCTTTCCAGATTTTAATTTCCAGTGCCCTCCTATTTTTCGCATTCTCTCTCGGAACGGCTCTCAGTCCAAATCTCCCCGCGTTCTTCGTGTTTAGAGCTTTAACCGCGCTGCAAGGAACCTCACTTTTGATTGTCGGTTCGAGCTGTATTGGCGATATATATCGACCCGTAAATCTTACCCTGCCTACACCTGTTTCTTTTTTTCAATATTTGCAGACCGAGAGAGCCACAGCTCTAAGCTGGTTCCTTACCGGCACGCTGATTGGTCCAGCGCTAGCGTATGTACTTTGGTGATTACTTTCACCCAACCCGTTCACCAGTTCGTTCTTATAGGCCATTCATCGCCGGCGTTATCGTCACGTACCGGAGTTGGCGGGCAATTTTTTATTTGCAAGCTGCGTGGGGAGGGCTGGCCACAGTGTTAGCCTTCTTTTTTCTCCCCGAAACTATCCACCAGAAGCGCTCCCACGAGCTCTTTGGTCTCAGCGTCTGGAAGAAAGCAACAAGACTTTGGGAAATGACGAACCCCTTCCGAGTACTGAAACTGTATCGGTATCCCAATCTTGTGGGTACCCATTCCTTTGTGAATAGGTTCGACTGAAACCCTTCAGATCTTGACAGTGGGTTGAATTATATTCACCATCCGAGTGCCATAACCTGGCGATTTTACTAGGCCGCCGCAAGTTCCTCGCTCGTATGGAATATGTACCCCTTCCTGACGCTCATTCGGTACATCATAAATCCTCGTTTCCACCTCACGACACCCATGCAATCGGGGCTTTTCTATCTTGCTCCCGGCCTCGGATATATCACAGGTAACCAGAAATTCACATTTATTGCAGAAGAGGAATGAAACTGATCGCAATCAGGCAGCTTTATGGGTGGGTGGTGGGCTGACCACACTGTCAAGAAATGGATCAAAATCCGTGGAGTTCGAGTCCCCGAGGATCGACTTCGCAGTTGCATTCCGTTTATAGGAGTAGCCATTCCTGGCAGCCTGCTGATATACGGCTGGAGCATAGAGAAGGAAGTTGGAGGCATCCCCTTGCCGGTAATCGTGATGTAAGTAGGGCGGCGACTGTCTTTCTTCGTTGGAGACGATCCATACTGATTTCTTATTTCAGGTTCCTGCAAGGCTGCGCCCAACAATTTTGCTTTCCATGCTTGAATACATATTGCCTTGGTGATTAGTCTCATACTGTGGGACATTCCACTCTTCATACCACCTTGTAGATGTCATGCAAAGCCGTTCAGCAGAAGTTGTGGGTGCGTACCTGGTCGTACCACATGTTCAATAAATACTGATGCACAGCCAGCCGCTAATTTCTTGGTTCGATATCTTTTCGCTGCGGCAGGGTCGGCAGTTGCGCTCCCGGCGGTAGACAAGATCGGAATTGGTTGGTTCTCAACCATAACTGCGGCGTTCCTCCTCCTGACCGCAGCCGGATTGCATTGCACGGTGCTGCGGGGAGAATCGTGGCGCGACAAAGTCGATGGAAGGAACCAGAATGAGACCGAGAAGGTCTCCACTGTACCGAGCGTGGAGTCAGTAACTCAGGACGAGAAAGAGCATGCGTAGGCCACGTACAGTTTTAGGGTAACCCATACCAGAACAAGATACCAATGTAGCAACCAGTTTTTGACGCTGTGCCTGCGAGAACAAGAACAAGCCAGAAAAACAGAAGGCTTGCATTTCTACGTGTGGATGTCATTTGCGTGCGTCCTTGGTGGTGCCGCAGCCGCCATAGCGTCGGGCAAAACAGAAGCCGTGAAATTCGAAGTACCAGTCCACGGAGGAGTAAAAATCAACCAACTGAGCGGTGCTCCCCATCCATCTCCCGTCCCTTCCCAGCACCTTCTTCTGGCCAAAGAAGCCGTAGCGCGCGGGCTAACGCAGAGTTCGATCGATCGATGTCAAACGCCCACGGGGTCTCAATCGCTGGATCCTTCCTGGGGAGGACGGGACGAAATTTGGTTGGTCTGTGTGCGATTGTTCTAAGGCATGCATGGCCAACTCACCTCATGTCCTTGATTTTGACCAGATTGCCCTCCACGGGCATAACCGTCCGGCCCTCTGAACGCCGGTCGGCAGCGATGGGGTCCAGAAGACGCAGGACGCGGAGAAGGAGGACACGCTGGCCGGGCTGCACATCGAGGGAGGAGGGCTCAAAGCGGAGGATAGCGCGGCCTAGGACAATCGTGTCAGCATCCGTCAAGCCACAACGAATTGGACAGCATAAGAGTCGAGAATCAAACACAGCCTATGATTACGCACCCTTGAACGGGAAAGCTCTCTTCCCAGTGGGCCCTGCGTTCGAGAAACCAGATCTTAGGTTAGCGGTTCGCATCTCCCCGCCACGCCCCACAATAATGAGGGCGACGGTCGCCTCCCAATTCACAGGAAATGGTTGGTTGATGTCGAATAACGTGATTTCGGGGAAAAGGTGCTCCTGGCGAAACGTCTTGCGACATTGGTGGATGTTTGACTCCGTAGTAAGACCTTCAGCCAACAACTGGGTGAGCATGTGCTTGTATCTCGCCCTGGTGGCGATCTGCGCCTGCATAATCTGCCACGGGATGCCTGAAGGCCACATGAGATCACAGCCGTCCTCGAAGGATTTAGGGTCCGCGCTGCCGGTTATTCGGAAACGCAGCGCACCCGCAAGCGAAGATATTTCCTCCTCGCTCTTCCAGTACAGAAAGCCGCGGGTTCCCGATGGAAACGGCATGTAGCCGTTGCGGTAGTGATATTGAATGACATCTCCGACCCCTTTGCCTGACGTGAAGAATCGTATATTGGTGCGGGTTTTATGAGAGATGTCTACGAAGTCGGTATCCTGAATGAGACTGGAATTGAGGGTGGAAAGTTTCTGGTGCCGTCTTCTACTTGCGAGCCGTTATTCGAGGTAAAATCGAGGTACTTAAAATACGAAAACCCACGTCTTATGTGCGACTGTGCTGGACCGCCGTGCGAATGTGACGAGGCGGAGGGATTCCAGGTTCTTGAAATGTACCGCCCACAGACTCATAGGTGCTGGGGTGGAACGTTGATCGCAAGTTGAGCGTGGCACCGGTGGTCGCAGTGGCGAGGAGTGGTGTCTCACGTGATGTATATCAACACAGGGATCCGATGATCTCGGAAGAGCTCCTTGCTCTCAGTACTCGACGCCATGTACAGCTATGTACTTACTTACCTCGCGGGCAACGTCGGCGTCCTCGTTAGTGGCAACTCGATGAACTTTGACTACCAGCCCCACCAAAGTCGAGCTCGGGCAGCCTTCACTCCTCGCGTCCGTTGTTGGAGGCGCGGAAAGCTCACGTGGAGGGGCGACGTCCCGCACGCGCTGGAGTCGCTCCTGCAGAACATCACCCTCTTGATTCTCACCGTGACCGGCTCCCTCGACCCCTCCAGACATGCGTCTACATCAGCACGCGCCCGCACAAATTTTCCTTCAACGCATGCCGGCTCTGGCTCATCTACGGCCTGGGTCCCGGCTCATCGGAATCGCCGCGCTGTTTCAGAATGCGGAGGGGTCAGCGGTATGTACGCGACGAGGAATGTGGAGTTAAATCGGGTGGGAGATTGGGATGACGTGAGGTTGAGGTATGGGCGGATGCCAGGTGAGGGTGGGCGCTACGCTTTTGCAACGGCGGAGAGTTTGTACGAGTTAAAGACATGCAGAAGGGATTTACCAGCAGGGCGATATTCACTAATGTATGCACGAGTACTGCGCCCTGGGTCTGCAAATTATGTGAAATTGCTTAGTAAATGGCGCATATTTACTCGTGGAGAAATCGCGGAGGATCTTTTCAAGGTTAAATTAAACTGCGATTGTGAAGATCCTCTTGGCGAACAATCGTTGAACAACATACCCACTCGGCATTCCTGAATGCAACAGGTAATTGATCAATTCTCCTCAATCGGAGTCTGTCCGTAGCGGTTAGGGCTTGCAGCCGTGCCGTAAAATTACGGAGACACGGGCCGTAAATACGGTTACGGACCCGTACCGTCAAGCGCTGGGAGAGTATTTTATACGGGACGGGGACGGTACGGGTTCGGCCGTATACGGTGAGCCGTAACCGTCCGTTTACGGCTTTACGGCTTTGTCGCATTGGTACCTCAGAAATGGGAGGAAGTTCCTCTGGATCAGGCTGGCAAGGCTGCCGATGGCTGATCATTTACCCAAGGAGCAAGATTCGGCACACCCAGGAGGCATCGGCTCATGAAGAGTCCATCACGGAATGTTCCGAGATATTCAACTTCCATGATGGATGTGGTTGCCCTCATTTAATCGAGATGTATATCTGCAAGCTGACCCCCAGAGCATTGCATGTCATTACCATGCAATGGATGTATTTTGGATGAAGAAATGAACTATTTTCGAACGTGTTAAAATGCAATGACAGGTGGGGCCGTAATTACGCCGTAACGGGCGGCACGGGCGGGACCCGTGCCGTTCGAGCGTCTGCGCGATGCTCTTACGGACGGCTAAACCGTACCGTAAGGAAATTACGCCGTAATTTTTACGGCCGTGGCCGTAACACGGGCGGGTGCAAGCCCTAGTAGCGGTTCAGCTTGTTATGCTCGTTTGTAGAACCACGGGTCGAAGAAAAGCTCTTACGCAGGATCTTGATCCCCAGAACATATATTGCCGCACAGCGGCCACCAGTGAAGGGAAAGAAGGAATGTCTATCTCCGTCGCTCCACCAAAAGAAAAAGAAAAGAAAAGAAAAGGAACGAGCACAGCCTCCATCACGGGTCGTATTTGGCAATCACATCTTGCTTCCTTTCCTACAACTCCCACAACGGTTCTGGACTAAGGAGCATGGAGGCGACTGATAAGATCAAGGATGAAGATTCACCACAAGCTACCATACGAGTGGAGGACCTGTGGTTCCCGGACCACAATCTTGTTCTTCAGGCCGGTAATCGGCTGTTTCGCGTTTCCGGTGGCCTTCTTGCAGCGCGCTCTCCGGTATTCCGGGATATGCTCTCGATCCCGCAGCCAGATAGCCAACCCCTGATCGATGGGTGTCCTTTGGTCATCCTTCACGACTCGCCACTCGATGCCGAATATTTTCTGAAAGCAATTTTTGACTCTGCGTACGGGACGACATCATCTGATTGGAGGACCACCACTGACCGAGAATTTACAGCTTTTTTGAGCGTCCCCCTGCTCTCACGACATTCCACATTGTCGCTGGCGTCCTACGGCTTGCCACAAAGTATGACGTGGAGTACCTCCAACACCGCGCCTTGCTACACCTCTCAGCCGCCTTGCCACGTTCTTTGGAAGAATACGACTTGCGCACCCCCGCGGGCCCCTTTGCCTCCCGACACTCAGAATTCTCCCTGCTCATGCTCGCGACCGATCTCGGCCTCACCTGGGCCCTGCCAATGGCAATGTACCTCGCCTCCTGCTTCCCCGTCAAGGCCATCATCGACGGCATCCCCTTTGCCGGCTCTGATACCCAGCTCTCCCTCCCCCTCCAGCGCACGCTCCTCATCTGGCGCAGCACCCTCGCAATCGCGCAAAACAACGACATCATCCGCTGCCTCCGCGTGCTCCCATCAGACGGCTGTCTCTCCCGCGAGGCCTGCCTGTCCAAATCGCGCCAGGCGCACGACGCGTTCACGGGGATCAAGGGCGTCAACCCGCTCGGCGTGATGAATGCCGCGGTCTGGAGCACGCTTGCGCCGCTGCTCTGCGCGCCGTGCTATCTCGCAGCCGAGGACGAGCACCGGCGGGCGAGACAGAAGATCTGGGGCGACCTGCCGGCGGTGTTTGGCCTCGAGCTTGAGGCGTGGGGCGCACCGCAGACGTAGCACGGACTATCGTAACCTCATTTTGAATATCGGAGATCTAATGTGGAGTGGGGCTGGGAGACATCGGGTTTCTTGTCGGCGAACATACGAAGACATGTCCCATTCCACCCGATCACTCGTGCAATTTTCAATTTTCTGTACGCACTTCTCAGCTGTCTATCCTTCCCCCTGCACCCGATGTTCTCATATCCACCTTATAACAGCTCTAGATTAGGTGGCCTTCCCGACCTCCCATGCACTTCCAACTCGTGCAAATGCGCATCCTGGACGCATCTTAGGTTACACCAGGTACGGCATATGTCAACACACGTTCCACCCACGGGCTGTATCATCTGAACTGTAGTCAAATATTCTTCAAGGCTTGACCATTTAGAACCGGCCAATGAAATGAGGCACACATGCAAGGAATACCGGAATCCCCATGTGTAGGAGTAAGCGGACGATACTCGTTCGATTCGGGGGCAGGTGTGCGTGGTAGAATCATCTTTTGTTTTGTTTTTTCTGCTCTACCTCTTTGCCCTTGCGTCGTACGGAGGATCCCAACTACATCAACTCACACACGACGTTCGAGCTCTTCATGAACCCTTGAGTCAAGATGAGTTCGATAATTCTGGCCAGAGAGCAATAAATGGTTTTGACTAAGTGTGTGACAGAGCACTGAACCGAATTCCGCTAAAGAGTCGAGACTTGAAAGGCAGGAAATGTAAAATACGCAAAGCCTTGCTGCTTTGCTGTGATCGGCTTCGTCACCGAGGAAAAAATCCACCGTGCAGAAGCAATTTCACTATCGCAACGAAAAACGGGGGCGGCGTAGCGGTCCACAGCAAACCGAAGATTTTCGGAGTCAAGAGACGAATATTCGGGAGTATATTGATCGTTATTCGGACCGATGGAACTGCAGACAATGAGATATTTATAATACAGCAAAGAAGACATAAAGAAAGGGCATAATTGACCCATGTCGTGCGGCAACCTCCACACTTTCTGCGTAGAACTCGTAGGCGTGGATGTCTCACTCAAGCCTCCGCCAACCACTCCGCAATCGCACCGAGCGTCTCCCCGCGCTGCGGCTCCTGTAGCCCCGGAAACAGCAGGAAATCGTGCACACTATCCGGTGCCTCGAGATAGCGCACGCCTTCGCCCAAATCACGGCTCATCCGCTCATTCAGGGTGCGGATCGAGTCACGCAGAATCTCCGCTTCCCCAGCAGAGATGAAGGTGCGCGGGAAGCCCTCGAAGCTGACGTCGAGGTGGCGCGATGCCGGGGAGATGTACGGGTTTGTCTCGGCTGCGCCGAGCCCGAGAGGGCCGGTGAGGGCGCGGATTGACCAGTGGAGGAAGTTGGGACGCGCTGGAGGCCCGGTGGGTGCGGCGAGGAAGTCGGATGCAGCGCAGGTAATGAGGGAGGAGTTGGGCGTCTCGTGCGAGGTGCCAAGGTCGGCCCAGGGGGAGAGTAGTAGGAGGGCACCGGGAGGGGGAAGGTCAGAGATAGGGTGCTCGACGAGGTAGCGCACGAGGCCGAGTGCGAGGTTTCCGCCTGCGGAATCTCCCATGAAAACGATGGACGCGGGGGGGATGTGCAGGGTGGAGACGAGGTAGTGGTATCCTGTGAGAGCGTCGATGAGGGCAGTCGGGAACGGGTGGGCTACGGCGAACGGCGTGGTGGACGAGAGGCGGTATTCGATGCTGAAGGTTCGATGAACACACGCAGCGTGTTGAATTACTCCACGCGCGGCATGGCCGGGGAACTGGGCCGGATGTGCAGACCAAATCGTGTATCCGCCGCCGTGCAGTGCATATATGACTTTTTCCCCAGGCATGAGTGGAGCCTCTGGCGCGACCGTGGAGCCGAGTTCATGGATCCAATATCCGGGCAGTCGAATCGGCGCAACCTCTGCTACAGAGGCCCACATCGCGACCTTTCCGAGGATATAGCTTTGTGGGACAGGACTGACCCAAACACCATGATATCCTGGCCCCGGAACCAGTGCGAGGTGATTTGGTGGTGGTGTTTGGAAGTTTCCAACTCTGGTAGGGTGCGTTAGACAGTGCTTCAGAACCAGGCTCGCTACTTATTACTTGTCATTCATCGAAAAGATATGGCGTCCAAGCTTCACCATAACACTGAGTGACCAGCTCCAGGACTTTCGCGGTCGCCATCCGCTATGTTCTATATTCAGCGATCTGCCGGCAGGGGGATAATGATCCTACCGCGGGATCGCAAGCAACGCCCAGCAAGGGACACGGACGAGGGCTGTTAGTAGTTCGAATGCTAGGTAAGGAACCTTGAGTACTGGGTGCCGCAGGGGAGCATACGCTGTCGTCGACATGATGGTGAGATTACAAGAATATCTCTGTCACGAGCCCCATTGCAACCGACCTTAAGTGCGCATTCGGATCATCGGATGCCCAATGTTCAGCCTTTTCGAACTCCACTATTTGCACCGGAACTGGGAAATCAGGTACATCAAAAAAAAACCATCCGGAAACCAAGGTACTCACCACATAATATCAGACACTCTTCAGCGTGAGGCCTCCCACAGTTTACGAGAGTTGGCTCTTACGGCTATTCCCAGTCTATTGCGTCTCTGGGGCGACTCAGAATAACGTTATTAACGTTTGGGCTTACAGCATTCCGTCGCCACCTGTTCAGTTCAGCTTGGCTATATCGTGGAGTGAAGTGATGAAACGGACAAGCCTCGATACCTACGCGCTCTTGTACATTGGGAGAGGACAGCGCCGATAGACAGCCACTGGTTTCCAAAACCTCGACCATCCAGATTATTTGAGTGCAGAATGATGGCCCTTCGGACTGAGAACCAGACTTTCTGAGTCAAGAGATGAATATTCGGGAGTAGATTGATCGTTATTCGGACCGATGGAACTGCAGACAATGAGATATTTATAATACAGCAAAGAAGACAGAAAGAAAGGGCATAATTGTCCCATGTCGTGCGCCAATCTCCACACTTTCTGCGTAGAACTCGTAGGCGTGGATATCTCACTCAAGCCTCCGCCAACCACTCCGCAATCGCACCGAGCGTCTCCCCGCGCTGCGGCTCCTGCAGCCCCTGAAGCAGCAGGAAATCGTGCACGCTATCCGGTGCCTCGAGATAGCGCGCGCCTTCGCCCAAATCACGGCTCATCCGCTCATTCAGGGTGCGGATCGAGTCACGCAGAATCTCCGCTTCCCCAGCAGAGATGAAGGTGCGCGGGAAGCCCTCGAAGCTGACGTCGAGGTGGCGCGATGCCGGGGAGATGTACGGGTTTGTCTCGGCTGCGCCGAGCCCGAGAGGGCCGGTGAAGGCGCGGATTGACCAGTGGAGGAAGTTGGGACGCGCTGGAGGCCCGGTGGGTGCGGCGAGGAAGTCGGACGCAGCGCAGGTGATGAGGGAGGAGTTGGGCGTCTCGTGCGAGGTGCCAAGGTCGGCCCAGGGGGAGAGTAGCAGGAGGGCACCGGGCGGGGGAAGGTCGGAGATCGGGTGCTCGACGAGGTAGCGCACGAGGGCGAGTGTGAGGTTTCCGCCTGCGGAATCTCCCATGAAAACGATGGACGCGGGGGGGATGTGCAAGGTGGAGACGAGGTAGTGGTAGCCTGTGAGAGCGTCGATGAGGGCAGTCGGGAACGGGTGGGCTACGGCGAACGGCGTAGTGGACGAGAGACGGTATTCGATGCTGAAGGTTCGATGAACACACGCAGCGTGTTGAATCACTCCACGCGCGGCATGGCCGGGGAACTGGGCCGGATGTGCAGACCAACGCGTGTACCCGCCGCCGTGCAGTGCATATATGACTTTTTCACCCGGCATGAGTGGAGCCTCGGGCGCGACCGTGGAGCCGGGTTCATGGATCCAATATCCGGGCAGTCGAATCGGCGCAACCTCTGCTACAGAGGCCCACATCGCGACCTTTCCGAGGATATAGCTTTGTGGGACAGGACTGACCCAAACGCCATGATATCCTGGCCCCGGGACCAGCGCGAGGTGGTTTGGTGGTGGTGTTTGGAAGTTTCCAACTCTGGTAGGGTGCGTTAGACAGTGCATCAGAACCAGGCTCACTACTTATTACTTGTCATTCATTGAAACGATATGGCGTCCAAGCTTCACCATAACACTGAGCGACCAGCTCCAGGACTTTCGTGGTCGCCATCCGCTATGTCCTATATTCAGCGATCTGTCGGCAGGGGGGATAATGATCCTACCGCGGGATCGCAAGCAACGCCCAGCAAGGGACACGGACGAGGGCGGTTAGTAGTTCGAATGCTAGGTAAGGAACCTTGAGTACTGGGTGCCGCAGGGGAGCATACGCTGTCATCGACATGGTGGTGAGATTCCAAGAATATCTGTGTCACGAGCCGCATTGCAACCGACCGTAAGTGCGCATTCGGATCATCGGATGCCCAATGTTCAGCCCTTTGTACATTCAGAGAGGATAGCGCCGATGGACAGCCACTGGTTGCCAACCTCGACCATCCAGGATATTCGAGTGCAGAGTGATGGTTATTCGGACCGAGGACTAGAGAGGAGACCGATTGGAATATTT
This sequence comes from Mycena albidolilacea, assembly GCA_029282495.1. Taxonomy (NCBI): domain Eukaryota; kingdom Fungi; phylum Basidiomycota; class Agaricomycetes; order Agaricales; family Mycenaceae; genus Mycena; species Mycena albidolilacea. The sequence continues at coordinate 136,221 of JARIHO010000115.1, read as the reverse complement.
ATCGTACACCAAGGAAGAACAACAGGCATAATTGTTCCATCTCTTGCGTCAACCTCGCCAATTTCTGTGCAGAATCCAGCAGCATTGCCCGCTCACTCAGGCCTCCGCCACCCACTCCGCAATGGCAGCGAGTGTCTCCCCACGCTGCGGCTCCTGCAGCTTTGGAATCAACAAGAAATCATGCACACTATCCGCCGCTTCGAGATAGCGCACACCCTCGCCCAAATCACGGCTCATACGCTCATTCAGGGTGCGGATCGAGTCGAGGAAGATTTCCGCTCCCCCGGCAGAGATGAAGGTGCGCGGGAAGCCCGCGAAGCTGACGTTGTCAAGGTGGCGCGATGCGGGGGAAATGTACGTGTTCGTCTCAGCTGCGCCAAGCCCGAGGGGGCCGGAGAACGCGCGGATGGACCAGTGCAGGAAGGTGGAGGTGGGGCGCGCCGGAGGGCCGACGGGCGGGATGAGGAAGTCGGAGGCGGCGCAGGTGGTGAGGGACGAGTTGGGCGTCTCGTGCGAGGTGCCGAGGTCGACCCAGGGAGAGAGCAGCAGGAGAGCGCCGGGCGGGGGGAGATTGGGGACCGGATGCTCGACAAGGTAGCGCACCAGAGCCAGTGCGAGGTTTCCGCCGGCGGAGTCGCCCATGATGACGATGGAGGCAGGGGGGATACGCAGCGTGGATACAAGGTAGTGGTAGCCTGTGAGAGCGTCGATGAGAGCCGTGGGAAACGGGTGTGCGATGGCGAACGGCGTGGTGGACGAGAGGCGGTATTCGATGGCGAAGGTCCGGTGGACGCACTCGACGTATTCAATCATTGCGCGCGCCGCTTCGCTAGTGGTCTCGTCTGGGTGTGCGGAAAAACGGGTGTATGCGCCACCGTGCAGAGCGTACACAATTTTTTCGCCGGGCAGGAGAGGAGCCTCGGGCGCAACCGTGCCAGGCTGGTGGATCCAATATCCGGGCAGTCGAACCGGCTTAACCCCCGCTACTGAAGCCCACATCGCGACCTTTCCGAGAACGCGGTCTTGTGGAACAGGATCGACCCAGACGCCGTGGTAGCCTGTCCCCGGAACAAGTGCGAGGTAGTTGGGTGGCGCCTTGAAGTCACCGACCCTGGCATGACGCGTTAGAGAGTGAAATGCAGAAGGGTGTTACAGCTACTTTGCTTGAACTATATCAAGATGCCGAACAACTTGGACGACCATCGTTCGAGCCCAGCCCCAAGACTTTCGCGGTCGCCATCCGCTATTTCCGACGCTCAGCGATCTGCTGGCAGAGCGGCAATAATCTTACCGTGGGATCGAAATCAATGCCCAGTACGGTACACGGACGAGGGCGGTTAGTAGCTCGAATGTCAGGTAAGGGACCTTGAGAATTGGGTGCCGCAGAGGGGCATAGCTGCGCTGGAGGTCTTTCGACATGGCGTGAGAGACCAACAAATAAGATTTGTGACAAGCCGTGACGTTTTGCAGTTGGGTGCTGATGGCGGCTCATTCCGATCGTCTGATGGATTGTTCAAGTTCCTCGAATCTCTGTTGCATAACAAAGAGCCTTCTCACAATCTTCACCGAAGTGCTCGGCTTGAATTCCGAGGCTGTCCAACGGTACGTGAAAATCTGTCAAGCTCACTTGCGACAGACGCTTGCCATTTGCTCTGGCTCAGCCCTCGAAGCCTCTTCTGCCAACTGCTGATAATCGCTTTTTATGGAAGAAAGGAGTTATTCACGCTCTTATACTTGTCAGTCACACGCGTATCAAATTCAACCATAGTATTGACTGTTGATAAGTACTCCGAGTGGCAAGGAATGGATGGCTTATACTGCTCCGTTGTAGTTCCAGGAAAGTGGATCAAAGGAGAGAATCCCAGGGTATATTTCCTGCGGCTTGCGAATTTCGTGTGCCAGTGGACACACCATCCTCCTCATCACGCTATTGTACATGTGCCAGAGTTCGGACAGCGATCTTCCTTTGATTCCCAGGCTTGGGCCTGGGAAGCACCCAAGCCGTTCAGTATGCCGTTTACAGTGTTTCAGGCAGTCTTACCCTCGCATCCAAATTCTTGAATTATATCAGCATACGAAACGCCTGTCATCCATTCAAGCTCACCGAGATTTCCTGGGAGATTCTGGCCCCTTCCGAGGCAACATCGAATTCGACGAATTCGTCAAGAGCCGTACTACGGGCCCAGGGACCTTCAACGTTTTCCTACAGAAATTCCAGTCCAGATGTTGGTTTTAAGGAAAAGACGATATACCTCCAGGAGAGGCGCAGCCAACGCCACCGAAATAAGCGCCGAAGAGACAGGGAGAAGTATAGAAAGTCGCATCGTGTCAAAGGCCGAGAGAGGGACAAGAACTAGGAGTGTCCTCGTCTTATGTGAATACTCTCTAGAGATCTGCCAATCAATCCCATACTTCTACCACGATGCCTCCCTTAGCAACCAAATATCAGATACGAAAAATCTGCGTCCACTGATACGAGTGGTTATTATTGGGGTGGCCAATGGGTATACGGATACAGCTTTCAAGATTAGACGAAAGTTGTAAAAAGTGCCAGCTTGATAATGCCAAGGTACACGTGCTTTGGACTTCCGTTTTCGCTTGGCAAAGAAGAGTAAACGGCTTTGCTGCGAGATAGCATTCGAGCTATTACGATACCGTCCGCCTCAACTGGCGGTGCGATGTGAGCGGCATTCCGAATTCCCGGCCAAATTTGCCGGGGGATCGAAAATTTAAAGAGCGAGATGCAACAATTGCAAAAGGGAACAAGACTTGTTAAATATTTCAACGAAGGGTGCTATATCGATATCTTCGCCAACTCCGGGGACCTCACCTCACCCGTCCACGGGCTTCACATGATAAGACATTCACCGGGTTGGGGCCACCGATCTTTGCCCGCCTCATGCCCTGACTGCTCGCAGCACTCGGTATAACGTCAATTCAATAGGTAAGATATCGCTCACGTCGAAGAGCCTCGCATCCAAGTCCTGGAGCGAAGCCAGTGTGAAATTGCTTATCACAGCAACATCGAGCAAAAAGCAACTCACAGATATCTCAGACTCCTGCCTTTTCGCCGTGTGGTCCCGTCCAACTTTAAGTTCATGTGAGTTCGTTGCCTGGTCATCAGTCAACTCTTTGTCAAACGGTAAAGCGCGATTTTACCCGAGTTACCGGGGCGGCGGAGGTCACCCAAACAAGCGCTGAGGTCACGGAGATGATTGAGATAACTCGCATCCGGGAGGTGTATGGGTGGGCAAACGAATTTAGGGGATTGGCGAGCGGAGAAAAGAAAGGTCGAAGAGAGAGAGAGAGAGAACCAGTGCAGCGAACAGGGGACATATATTGGCGGCGTCCTTACCTTAATAGCTTCTGCGAAGAAATACAGATTGTTATCTGTTCAGTGCCTGAAGTCGTTGAAACACGGGATCTCACGAGCCCATTTTGTTATAGTGTCTGTATATGCGGCACTCTCTTCTCCATCCATGTAGTATCCCGTTGCACTGATAGTGCTTATTTTATCTCATCTTTAGGGGAAGGAAGATTGATTACCGTCTCTTGACCGACCCGCATAAGCCCGCATACATATCAGCCAGATGGGTATCAAGCTCAACCAAAGTATTGACAGTTGATGCCGAGTCGAGAATTGTGGCAGGCGGAATGGCAGGTGCATACTGCTCCATTGTAGTTCCACGAATGTAGATCTATGTAGATCAAAGGAGGGAATTCCAGGTAGTATTCATTACGGCTTGCAAAATTCGTGGGCGATACACCATCCGCATCATCACGCGATTGCACATGTTCCAGAGTTCGGAGTGCGGTCTGCAGGTGCTTCGGGATGCCCGATCAACTGTCGAGTACCGAGGCCGTTCAGTATGACGTCAGTCATTCTGGCTGACCAAGCCTCACATTGCATCCAAATTCTTGAAAGATATCAGCACAAGAAATGATTGCTCCGCAGCGAAGCTCACCGGAAGTCCCTGAGGGATTTTGGCTTCTTCTGCAGTGAGATCGAGTTCGACGAATTCATCAAAAGCCGTGCTACGGGCCCGGGAAGCTTCAACGTTAACCAAACAAAAATTCCAGCTCTGATGCTGTTTTCAAGGAAAAGAAAATATATCTCCAGGAGAGGCGCAGCCAACGCCACCGAAATAAGCGCTGACGACACAGGGAGAAGTATAGAAAGTCGCATCGTGTCAAGGGCTGAGAGATGGACAAGAACTGGGAGTGTCCTCGCTTTATGTAAATCTTCTCATCTTTCTCACCGCGAGATCTGCCAATCAACCGCACTACGCTAGTATGATTCCTCCCATGGCCCCGGATATCAGCTACGAGTTGAACAATTTCAAATCTGCATCCGCTGATATAAGTGGCTATTACAGTAACATGGCGGGCTGAAAGCCGTAATTTTCGTCCAATTCCTCGTTGTCCCCTTAAAACCGGGGCGAGAAGGTTTCCGGCTTTCACGCAGGGGCGGAAAGATCGGTAGAGCTGCGGAGTCACCACCAAAATCTGCCATCCAACAGATAGACGATGCATCTGTCCATCTAATGGATCTTTCGGCGCAATATCAAATTACATAGGAGTTGACAATTAAACAGTACATATTTAGGCGTGTCGCGGATAATCACCCACGGCAAACCCACGGTCTGAGAGATCGGGCTGGAGGCCGACTTGGTTGTAGGAAAGCTCTTGTTGAACCATAGCTGTCGAAGAAGTAACATGGGTTGGAAGTAGGTGCGGTTTGCTATGGCGGTGCGAGAATGGATGGGCCATCAAGCAGCTGGCCGTGCCCACCCAGTGTCTTGCGCACGTGATCCATATCCATCGGCCGACACTGCCGATCAGCCGAAGTGCGGTTGAACTGTAAGGTACAAGTGCGGTTGCCCCACGTGATCGATAGCCTTATTGGGAAGATTGTTATATTTTCACTGAAATGAACCTGTTCTCAGACTATATTAAAAAATCTGGCTCCATAGTTCTGTGTGAATATATCATAAGACAGCTCCCAAATATTTTGAGGAATTTTGGGTGAGAAATGGAGGACTAGTTCCAAAATGATCAGACATTGATGATCTTCTCTGTCCACATCAATCACATTGCCTGCCCAGTTCAATTTGGGAACTCGTCCCCCATTTCTCGACTGAAATTCCTCAAAATATTTGGGAGCTGTCTTATGATACATTCACACAGAACTATGGAGCCAGATTTTTAATATAGTCTGAGAACAGGTTCATTTCAGTGAAAATATAACAATCTTCCCAATAAGGCTATCGATCACGTGGGGCAACCGCACTTGTCTGTCCCCTACCTTAGTTGAATTGGGGCGAGTTAGATTATCTTTTCGTTTCAGAGTGGACCAAGTCCAAGACTCCATCTCTGTGGCTCACACACTCCAGAAACACCGCCTCCCGCGAGGTTGACGAGGAGGTCACCATATCGCAAAATTGTCCCCTGGGCACTCTAGTGCTCGATGAGACGGTTCAATTTGCCTATACAACCATGGGGTTCTGCGCAGTATTCGTTGAGTTATGGCCTGCGCGAGCTGGGATGTTTGAGTGGTGTTTATTCGATCCAAACACGAGCAGTCTATAAAGAAACAATCACTGCATTCCCGCCTCGCCTAGAACGTGAGATGCCGAGTCCCACGGATCCGTTGCGAGGTGCGAGCTCCGTCTAGCCGACATCGAGGATCTAGAACACCGGTTTCTCGCTTAGATAGACACAGCCTTGGCGAGGCGCACCGAGGAGCTTTGCGGCTACATAGATGACAATCGTCGAGGCGGCTGCGTACACCTCGACATGTCTCCCTCTAGACGGCGGGGCTCCGGGGCTGGATGAGTGCGCCGTTGGACTACTTAGTCACTAGTCGGGCTGAGAACGGATGCAATGCCATCATGCTCAAGGCACGCTGTCATTAATTGTGCTGTAACAACGGAGCCGAAATCAACGACGAAAGCCGATACATCTGGAATTAACTACTTCACAGCACACAATTGAGTTGGACGACACACTGCTCAGACCTCGACGATGGCGAGACTCCTCCATCTCGGAGTCTTGGTTTGTGGAGCTTTGTCTAGCCGCCTCGTCACACCTCGTAATGGATGGGACTAGCCGGCTAGATGCGGCTAGACACGGCCTTCGGCTAGGCGCTAGCGAGGCGTCTCGAAACGCCGCCGTCTACCAGTGGGCGGAACACAGTGAATCCATACAAATGAGCTCTGCATCCAATTCACAAGCAGTGTGAGTATGTTCAGGATTCCGTGGCATGGGATTTTAGCAGCAGCTAAAGAGGTGAGAATTGAGGCAGAAACATTAGACGAGAGCCGCCGGAAACCAGCGAAATCCGATGGTATCCAGTGGGATTTTTGCCACTGGCTTTCGGTGGAATCCAGCGTCCGCCGGTGGATTCCATTGGCGCACCAGTGCCCGGCAGTGCATGCCGCCATCAGTCAATGCCGACCATGGCCGCTCAGCCGGTGCCACCTCCGTGCATATTACTGGCTTGCCGAGGATCACTAGGGAACTGATGCCGCCACCTGCCGCCCTTTGTACCGGTGGGCCGCAGTGGCTGTGCCAGAAGCAGCAGTTCACTGTTCAAGTTAAGAAATGTGGGGGTATTTCCAATACCTTTAGGTATTGGTCTCAGGGTGCCCTAGTCTCTGTTGACAAACAATAAGTTAGGCTCGTGACCATCCGCTTTGAACACGTGGCTGCACTTTTCACGGTTGCGAAGCGGCTGGGATCACTGGTTGCGGATTTGGCTGATACCACCAAATATGGTTTTGTACTTGGAAATAACGGGCCTTTTAGCCTCAAAAAAAGTGCTCAAACTCGTATAATGAAAGTTGGTCAGTTTTGAATTCTATGACGATTGGACCAAACTTGTTTTTTTTTGAACTTTTAAGATCTTACAAGGAGTACGGTAAAGATACCGTGGGCAAGGAGACATTTAGACCATTCTAACATATATTATCACGCTACTACTCGTCTATATAATCATCATCTGAGTTATCAATAGCCCCGTTGAAACGCTGACTATGGGGCAAGCGGTGAAATAACCACAACACAAACCTTGTAAATGAATATGCGGTTCGATAATGCAACTACAACAACTCAAACACTATAGTCTTCGTGCAAGTTCGGGGTTCCAATCCAGTATAGATTGTGGCAATTTGAACTTTCGTTCTCTTTGATAAGCAAGACTTTACAGGTCTACAAGTCGTATAGATAAAACTTGCTCGAATCCGTTCTAGGCGCAATCGCGATAGACAGACGAGATTTTATGTTCAATGGTTTTGTATGATGTGGGTCTAGGTTTGGAGATGATACTCCGATGCGTAAAGCAAGTGATTATTATGAATCCCGATTCCAAATAGTATCCGCGATTGCTAATCCTTGCGAGATTACAACCAATTGTCAAGTCTGATCCGTTTCCTTATATTCCACGCGTCCGTTCCGTTAATCCAATATGTCCACGCGTCGTTTATAAAGATCCAAATCCAACACAGATAATATTCAAACAGGGAAAACAAACGAAACTTGGTATAGCTTCTGGGTGTCTCCGAATGAATAACTACTCTACCGGTTAAGCGTGAAGTCTAGTAACTTCGTGTCCAACAGGTGGGGTGAGATTCACTGGCGTTCCTCCCATAACCATCCACTTAAATACGTTACAGGATTCTAAATATAAACGAGACAGATACAAACATGCAATAGGGTTCAGGGTATATGACTAGTGGTATAGCAGCTAGCCGATGAACTCCTGTCGGATATCAAGCGATTAGTAAAATTTGAGAGAGATTTGTAAGAAACATCAACGAGCCGAGCTTAGCGATGAGTCAAGATCTACATCGCTTAGAACGATCGTGATGGGATATTGTTGATATGTCAACTTTTAGCCGACCTCCTCGTCAGCACTCTGTTACCCTCCTTGGTAACCGTCCGCCCAAATGGTTCCGCCTTGAACCGCTTAAGTGATTTGTCTGAAAATCGTGATAGCCGCTGATAAGCACGGGATTTGTCCACCCATGAAATCTTCGCTTTTTCGTGTTTTCATGACAAGACATGTGCCGGGCTACGCTCCAGAAGTGTCAGGACTGAGGTTCCCAAGTAGCTGGCTGGGCAGGAACCACTGAGTAACGGATGGGAACGGGGAGGAAAACTCTGGAACCATTGGCATGTGCTCGCTCCGAAACCTGTAGGAGATGTGTAGCCCAACTACCAAGTGGAACATGAAGTCTACTCTATTCCCGCTCACGGAACTAGACAGGACGGACTGGAATCCTGTTGTGGTGTGTTGGACATGAGACGCGTAACGCGTTCTGATCATATGATCACTGGAAGGGGCTGGGAACATCACATCTTGATGGATCCACGCCGTCCCGGGCATTCCGGATAAGGGATGGTCACTAAGCGAGGGTCCGATCACTTGGACCTACACTTGTCGGCTCCTGGAGCAAGTACCCATACTGGGAAGTACTTCGAATGCGGTATCCCTGGAGAGCTATGGACTGGGGGCTTCGGTTCCAGACGTTCCGGTGAAACACCGTAACAAGAGCGCGCGGCATCTAGTGCTATTTTGCGATTTCCTAGGACCAGTATTTATACAACGGGAAAGCGCTAGCACTTCTGAATTGCTATTACTAGCACTCAGGACTCTGGCTAGGTGATATAAAGGAGAACTGGAGTGAGCCCAAGCTGCCGGTTGTAGCATCAGACACGACTAGTGTGACGAGCTAGTACGGTCTGAAGGCACAAACCCTGGGGAAATAACCATAAGCCTACACAGTCAAGGTGCTAGCACCTAGGAAGCGAGACACAGAAGAGTGATATTGCGAGCACGCTAGCTGGAGGTGCGAGCGGCGAGTCTGGGATCTGAAGGGTAGTAAACTATGTGCTAGTAGCCTTCTAGCAAGGGCGCTAGTGTGAGGAACCCCTCTAGCGATCGACCCGAGACCCGAAACACAGATGCGAGCACGTGATGGTCGCGACGCGGTCGCGAGTCACAAACAGAGACAAAGTAGACAGTAGAGGAATAGCTAGCAGGCTATTGGTGCGGATGCGTGGGTCACCACATATGCAGTAACGGATAAACGGACTGCTAGCCGGTGCTCTGACTCGTGCTAGATGACTCCAGGCGGCGGATTCAACTCCGCTTCGTCAGGATAGCGATTCCAGCAGCTGATGGCAAGCTGAGGGATCACTCACGATACCCATAAATGGACGCTAGCGGATCAGTGTGGCTGTTCTGCTTGGCATAGACCCATCATAAAACCAAACGGCAGTCGTTTCATTGGCTGTTGTATCTATCACATCATTTTCACTCATTTATATTATTCATTCTGTTTATCACATGTACCATGGACCTCAGTAGTATAAAGGGAGCACAGAGCAGGCTAGAACCTCAGATTATTACACCCCGACTTTGTACGAAGTTGGTGCAGGTGGTCTCAGGTTGCTAGTGGAGATTGTACACACACTTCACAAGTAGTAGCTTTATTGGAATCAATACTGTTGACTCTGGACACGTCGAGATCTAAGTTGAGATTCTAAGTTGTTGGCTCGCGGAGTCTTCACGTATAAAACCAAGGGTGTTCTCTTCGAGAACCAGCTAGCAGTTGCGCTAGCAGCTTTGCCTTCACCCCGATATATTCGTAGTGTGTTGGATCGCCTGCTAGGTGATTGTGTGTTGACTCAAGCCCACTAAGAAGAAGACGGACTAGGTGCCCCCACCTCTAGACCGACTGTAACTTGTCAGTTACTTCGCCTTCACCCCGATATTGACGGAAGCGCTGTCGTAGTGTGTTGGGTCGCTAGCTGGACGCTTATAGTGTCTATTGCCAATACAAAGTGGAAACGTTCCTGTTCTTGGTTAAGGAATAGGTCAGCGGCTTAAGGACTGCCTTGTCGCTTGAGGATTGAAGTCCCCTTGTTGTTAGCCTCAATAGTCTTTGGGTATCCCATTGCGAGGATTTTCACAAACCTACATACTCTGCCCTGGTGCCCTCGATCTAGCGATCCAGCCACCTTGTATCCAACCCATATAACCCTGGCCATCCCAGGTGCTAGCGGTATTGTTGTTGGCAGCTGCGTAGTGCTAGCGTGTTGTTGAACAGCTTTGTTGAAGTCTAGCAGTCGAATTGTGTTTGTTCCAAACCCGTTGGTCGCATACTACGGCCCGGACCCGAACTCACAAAGAGAAGCACTTACATCTTTGGAGGAATAGATTGTTGTAGTGGTGGTTTTGTGGTTGTTTTGTGCAAGCACGAATCTAAGCTATTTCTAGTCGTATATCAAGTGCGCTGTTTCACCGGTAGACGGGAAAGGCACGGGCATTGGGAGGAACAGCATATACAGTCGAGATCGACATAGGGGATCGGTTGTGATGGCTCCGGCACAGTCTGACCGATCGTACATGTGCACAGGATGGCACCAGGATGGCGTGCTCGACATGGGCAGCCAATAGAAGGACTCAGATACCCATTCTTACGACGGATACACGGAAGTCGGACGGATAAACGGACTATTTTACTCATACTTACTTATTCTTGGACGTTTCCATGTGTTTCAGCGCTTTGTATTTAGTAGCAGGGGCATCTTGGGCGACTTCACGGAATCACCCCACGGCTAGTAGGCGGCAACGCTTGCGAAACGGGTAGAGACCGGGGAGTTCGAACAAGGTGTCTCTTAGAATTCATCTTGGCTCGGGATCTTTGTTCTGTGTGTTCGGTATCCTTGAGATCCGACTTGCCGTTGTCTGGAAGAGTCTGAAAGTGACTGGAAATGTTGGGATTGTGCTGAGCCTGCACTTGGATATTGGGATTGTTTGGATGTTGGAGCTTGGGAACGGAACCCACTACTGTTAAAGAGCTTGGGAATGGAACCCACCATTGTCTGAAGAGCTTGGGATCGGAACCCACTACTGTGTTTACGCTTGGGATCGGAACCCACCACTGTCTGAAGAGCTTGGGATCGGAACCCACTACTGTCTGTTACTGTCTACGCTTGGAATCGGCATCCACCTCGCTTTGGAGAACCCCAGCAACTCGTTCTCGTTTGTTTTCATAGCTGAGAAGCTTTACATCATCGCGCTCTGTGCTTCCTGTCTGTTCGGGTCTACCCTCGTTCACTCAGATCTAGCCTGAACACTTGCATAGCAAGGGTTCCATTTGCATCGAACCTCTCGTTGTGTTACACTTGCTTTCCTGTCTGTTCCGGTGTCATTCCGGTTCACTCAGCTCAAGGCTGAACACTTGCACAGCAAGGGTTCCACTTGCATCGACACTCTTGTTGCGTTCCACTGGCTTTCCTGTCTGTTCTGGTTCCATTCCAGTTCACTCAGATCGAGGCTCAAGTACTTGGACTCCGTTCCAAGGACTTCTATAAACAACACAACACTCTTTCCTCGTTTCCGAGGTCTATACCATTCCCTGCAACCTTTTATAAGGCCCTGTACCAGGGTCTGATACTCGTCTGTGCACGTCTCGAGCACTTCCGTTCCGTTCCGACGCACTTCTGTGTGTAGGTTTGGTTTTGGTTGGTGTTTTCTTGATAGGTTCAGAGCACATCGATCATCTGGAGCCCACCGCGAGGGGTGGTTTATATCTCTGATCGAGAGATCGAGCTAGTTGTTGTTGTTTCGTTCGGGAACACCCCGGACACCGCGTTCCGTTTATCGGGTCACTATTCCACCTCGACGGGATACACCAGATAACACAAACACACCTCCCGGTGACTTTCCGAGCCTTCTTAGAGGGCGAGGAGAATTATCGAACCGCGGCTTTCCTCGTACCGGACCTCAGTCCAGTCGGGATACCCGTACTTCGCGTAACGCGCGCGATTCCCTTGTAGCCCCGCTACAAACAAACTCGTTTCGAAGCCTTTCTGCTGGTTCTGGTTCGTCCAGTCGACCCAGGAAACGTGCTACCACTGCTCCGGTAACGTCGAGCTTAGTGGAAGGGTCTACTTCTGCATCTGGAACGCGTTCTACGAGCGTTTCTCAAACGAATCCTCTGGGAACAGTCCAGGAACAGTCAGAAGGCGTTTCTACTTCAGACCCGACGTCTGGAACTGCTGTCAACACAATTCCGAGTTCTTCTACGACTCAAATCACACAAATGGCAGTTGCGAATTTTAAAATTCCGTTTGCTTGGGACCTGAATAGGCCCAAGTTCGATGGAGAAACCACTTCGTCCCTGAGGAATTTCCTCAGGAATACGGAGGCAGTCTGTACGAGTGGTGGGATCACGGATGAGCAGAAACAGAAGGAGAAACTGCTGGAATACTTGGACCATGCGGAACTGCGCGAGCAGTGGGAGAGGTTGCCATCGTTTGCGGCGGACAAGACCTATAGTAACTGGAAGAAGGAGATTCTGCAGTTGTATCCGGAAATAGAGGATATGACTTTGGGTTCTGTTTCGAAGCTGAAGGAGATATGCCAGCAGAACTGTCCGATCGGCCGCGAGGAGATCGGGAAACTGCGTCGTTTTACGATGGCTTTCACCAATGAGGCTGAAAAGTTGCTGAAAGGGTCGGCGCAAGTCGTGAATAGGCAGCTGGTGCAGTGGATTCTCGAAACTCTCGAGACCCGCTTCGCGGACAAGGTGGAGGAAGCGTCAAATCAGGCAGCAATACTTGATTTTGTTAAGACCCCGTCCGTTCCAGCGCCTACCCCTCCAACGGAAACCGACTACCGACGTGGGGATCGTCTTCCCTATCGAACTGTCCTTGCGATAGCCGATTACATGGCTGACAATTGGACTGGGAGGTCGCTTGCCGCGCCGTCAGCCGATTCCTGTTCGCTTCCGGAACGAGGATACAGTGGTGGAATCATTCCGATGCAATCCGTTGATATGGGCGCTGCTGCGCATATCAAGACGGAAGTCTCGAGCAAGCTTGAGTCTTTTGCGGGGGAAATGGCGTTAATGAAGGACTCTGCCCAGTTGCAGGAGAAGCGTTTTGCGGAAACTCTTAAGAGGATTGAATCTACTTTCGAGAATTCGCTGAAACTGATGAATCAGAACCTGAGGGGACCGCTTCCGCACATGGAGATCACCCAGGCTGGTTCTACTTCGCGTTCTTACGATCGCCAGGACGCTCGTCCGAGAGAGGAAGGCCCTTGTTTCTTCTGTAACGGTCCACACATCATTCGGGATTGCCCGACTAAGGCGGAATTCATCACGCTTGGCTGGATCATAGTCGAGAACGGTCTCATCAAGCTCGGGAATGGGAATTGGATACCTCGGCATCCAGAATCGTTAACGAAAATGCAGAAGGTGGAGGAGCACTATCGTAAGCAAGGCATTATGAGAGGTACTCCTGCCAACCAGCGTTCGGGAATGATGCAAAATTTCTATTCCGGTACGAGTTACGGGATGACCGAAGGCTATGATTCGCGGGAACTGGATCGGGTGGATCATCTGTATGATACGCGCGAAGACGAAATTCGTTCTGCGCAGTTACAGTTGGGACGAGCGCAAGCTCAGGCCCAACAATTTAATATGCAGCAGTCCCAGATGGTTCCAAGTGTTCAACCACTCCAAAACCAAAGCGGTGTTCAACCACCGCTACAGTTCCTGCAAATGCCACATACTCCTCAGTCGGTGCCGACCCAAAACTCCAATACTGGAGTTGATATGGCAACACTTCTGCAGTTCTTTAACAATATGCGGAATGATGGGAACCAGGTTGCGGACCAGATGGTTGCGACCAGGACCGGAGCGAGGTCAGATCCTCAGTCTGGTCCGGGTTTCTAGCTCGTTCGAGGAAGGAGGTCGAAGGCAAAGCGAAAACCGTGCCTTCTAAGACGGCCAAACCTCCGGAGGACAGAGCATCGGCCGCAGATAGGGAGAAGGACTGGAGAAAGAAGGACGGTGTAGTGAAGCATGTTGAATTCATCATGCCAGACGAATTGGAGGATGAGGAAGAAATTCCCAAGCCTCCTACCAAAAGGGCGGAGCGCCGGATCGTATTGGACGATGATTACGAGGAATTGGAATCACCGGGAATACAGTTGGCGCCCCCAGAAAAGCCTAAAAACGTTATGGGATCGAAAGAGAACATACCGTCGGCACTAAAAACGCCAAGCAGAGAAAGGGCGTATAAGCTGGTACCCAAGTTCGACGATGCGAACATCGTACGAGATCTTGTGGGCCAGACCAAGGGGATGAGATTAGAAGGGATCACAGTGGAAATGATGTCTGCTATGAATGGCGAGTATGCCAAGGGACTTCGGGACATCACCTTTAAGGTTCGAAAACCCTTGAAACCCAAATTCACAGCGGACGTCATGCTGCAAGGAGATGCGTTCCCGTTCATGGAAGAGGAGACTCCGCTAAAGCTGGATTGGGATGCCATTGTACTTTCCAATCTACCGCCGGTGGATTCGGTCTTCGTCTCACACGAGGAAGATATGGGATTACTTCCAGGGTGTCTGGTAGCCACAGATATTGTGCTCCAGTACTATTCCACGTTAGGTGATGGGCAGTCCCCGAAACAGATCTATACTTCCATGGAGTCGGCGTCGCTTCGAGTCTTGTTTCCAAAGGTCAACGGGCAGGAAAAAGTGGAATGTGTTGTAGACAGCGGGTCTCAGATTGTTTCGATGGCGTTGAAATCTGCTGAAGGATTGGGTCTCTCATGGGATCCGGATGTCACAATATTCATGCAGAGCGCCAACGGGCAGTTGAAGAGATCGGCTGGATTGGCACGGAATGTACTTTTCCTGTTCGGAGACATCCCGATATATTTGCAAGTCCACATTATCGACCAGCCGGCGTACGTCGTGTTGCTGGGACGTCCGTTTGATATCCTCTCGGAAACGAACATCCAGAACTTTAAGGATGGTTCCCAGTCGATTACCATTCGGGATCCCAACACACAACGGAGAATCACTCTTCCTACCCATGCGCGGGGAAAGTTCCAGCCGTCTTCAGACCCTAGGGTTACTATTGAAGAGGTTAGGGACGAGGATGACCCTCCTAGAACGGCGAGAGCTGCGAGTGGTGTTGAGAAGGAGGCGGATTTTGAGGGCTCTTCGAGGAATTGACGGAAATGAGTCAAGGAGAAGAGATGGCTGTCACATTTGGTCTTGACGAGCAAGGGGAGATTCGGATAGAGGCGTTTGCGGAGCCTAAGAATGGGGAACGGTTTGGATCGGAAGAGATCAAAACTACCTATCTATTGGCGTCCATGGAATGTGATGAGATGAAGAATGATGATGTAGCAGTGCAGCTCTTAAATGAGTACGCGAGCTATCCTGGTCATAATAATGCGCAAGCACCTCAGAAACCATACGAGGTGTATTGTATGGATGAGAAATTTCCGTCTCATCTGGAAACCGGAACGTTGGATAATACAACGAAACGGTCTGGGAGGAATAAACGGTTTCAGGAGGAGAACGCCACAAAGCAGAGCTTTGCGAGTAGTACCCCTGAAAGCGTACGGGAAGAACTTGCGGGAATAGGCGATAACGAGGACAGAGGAATACCAGTCCTCCAGAGTTTCGCCGGCAAGAAATATAAACCGGTTGCGTTGAAAACCAGGCCAGTTTACGGAGAACTGCCGGAGAGGTTCAGGATTAAACGAGAAATAAAAGGGGATCCACTCCAGGATCTTCCAGAATTGTTCCAGAATCCACCGGACTTCGTTCCGAAGGGCAGATATACGCAGGAACGGATGGAGGACATAGACAAGATTCATTCTGAAGACTTTCTATGGCCAGAAGAACGGAAGCTTATGCACCACTTTATGTCAGAACAGGAGGGAGCGTTCGCTTGGGACGATAACGAACGTGGGACATGGAGGCATGACTTCTTCCCGCCAGTGGAAATACCCACGGTTGAACACAAGGTTTGGGTGGAGCGTTCCATTCCAATTCCGCGTGGGCAACTGTCGGAATTCTGCAAGGTGATCAAGAAGAAGATAGATGCAGGGGTGTATGAGCCGTCCAATTCCTCGTATCGCTCGAAGTTCTTCGGAGTACTGAAGAAGGATGGCAAGAGCATCCGCCTTGTACATGCTTTGGAGCCTTTAAATCAGTTACCATCGCGCACTCAGGCTTACCACCTGCCACGGATGAGCTAGCAAGTCACTTCGCAGGAAGGGCTTGTGGAGCTGTGTTTGATTTACATTCGGGATACGATCATCGTGATTTAGCAGAAAGTTCCAGGGACTACACCACGTTCCAGACGCCTTTCGGCGCTCTGAGACTGGTTAAGTTACCCCAGGGATGGACCAATTCGGTTCCCATATTTCACGATGATGTAACCTACATTCTGCGAGAGGAAATACCGCATGTCACGATACCTTACGTCGACGACGTTCCAATTCGGGGACCGGGAAGCCGGTACCAGGATAAAGATGGGATATACGAGGTCATTCCCGCTAATTCCGGTATACGACGGTTCGTATGGGAACACTTCCAGAACCTGAATCGGGTCGCTCAACGTTTGAAATACGCTGGGGGAACGATTTCGGCGGCGAAAGTGATACTGTGTAAATCGGAGTTTCAAGTTGTGGGTCATACATGCTCATTTGAGGGTCGGAAACCTTCTACCGATAGAATTGGTGTGATTCTGAGGTGGCCTCCTCTCGAGGATGTGTCCCAGGTTCGCCAATTTCTAGGAGTGGTTGGGACGATGCGGATGTTCATCCGTTATTACTCCACCCGAGCACGGCACTTGACAAAATTACTTCGGGCGGATGTGGAATTCGACTGGACAGAGCTAGAACAGGCGTCAATGGACTCTCTTAAAGATGCTGTTGCAAACTGTGAGGCTCTGAAACCGTTGAACTACGACTGGGATTCAGATGTAATCCTGGCTGTAGACACGTCCTGGATGGCGGTTGGCTTGGAAATATACCAGGCGGATCCGGTCGACCCAAAGAAGAAATATTACGCCAAGTTTGATTCCATCCCGTTGAATCCACGAGAAGCGCGGTTCTCCCAACCGAAACGGGAGCTGTACGGTCTGAAACGTGCTTTAACGCATATGCAATATTGGTTACTTGGATGCAGGAAGTTAGTGGTGGAAACGGACGCGATGTACATCAAGGGAATGCTAGACAATCCTGGGATGGGTCCGAATGCTACCATAAACCGCTGGATCGAAGAAATTCTGATGTTCCACTTTACGTTGAAACATGTGAAGGGTCTTACCTTTTCACCGGATGGCCTATCACGGCGCGTTAAACAACCTGGTGATCCAGAATACCCCAGCCCTGAGGATGGATTCGACGAGAACCCATCGCCAGAACGGCACGAGGACTGGAATTACGAGATTGAACAACCGCTTGAGTTGGAAGAGTTTAAAACCCAGATCGACACGAGGGGTGGCTACCTACAGGAAATCCAGAATGTAGAAATGGAGGGGACCGTCGAGTTGTTCAGTCAGTTTGAGCAGAAGTGTTGGGAAGTGTACTCGGAAAATCGGGAGGAAGCCAAATTGATCAGGGACGCATTTAAAGAGAAGAATCTCGAGATGCCCCAGTTCATCATGAGCCAGATCCGAGAAGAAGAGCCCTTGCTCCCACCGGACGCTTTCAAGATTGACCCAACGCGTCGGGAACCGTATCCAGAAGAACACAGAACGGATTCTGGTAAAAACCAGGATCTGAAACTCGAGAAAGTTCAGGAATGGTTAAAAGATCCTCTTCGGAACCGACCGGAAGGATTGAACGACCGCGCATATCGCAATTTTATGCAGTATGCCAGGCGGTTCTTCTTAGACAAGAAGGGCCGTTTATTCCGGAAAGGACCCGAGTCGGCACACAAGTTGGTGGTTGGAAAGGAACATAGGATGTATATGATGAAGTCTGCACATGATAGTCTGGGACATAGAGGGGTTTACGCGACAAAGTCTTTAGTCGAACTTCGGTTCTGGTGGCCAGAATTCGAACGAGATGTGGCCTGGTATGTGAAAACATGCCATATGTGCCAAGTCCGACAGGAAGAATTGTTACGGATCCCTCCAGTACCAACTATGACGCCCAGTCTGTTCCAGAAGGTCCATGTCGACGTCATGATAATGGGAGTAATATCGAACGGGCACAGATATGCGGTGTCCGCTAGAGTCGCTGGTTGGAATCCAAGGGATTGCGATCGGAGAACGCGTCGGAATTGGGAAAATTCCTACTGGAGCACATCATATGCAGGTGGGGTTGTCCCCAGGAGTTCGTTACGGACAATGCGCCACAGTTCCTGGCAGCAGTAGAATGGCTGAATCATAAATACGGGATCACTGGAATCAGGGTCTCGCCTTATAATTCACAAGCGAACGGACCGGTGGAAACTGGCCATAAACATATGAGGCAGATGATTTACAAGGCAACAGGAGGAGATGTGCGGAAGTGGTACTGGTTCCTTCCACAGATTGTCTGGGCAGACAGAATTACTACCCGGCGCGGTCTGGGGTGTTCACCATATTTCGCGGTTACTGGATGTCATCCGACCGTTCCCCTAGACGTTGCAGAAGCGACTTGGCTAGTGGAATACCCAGGAGATATCATTTCAACTGCGGAACTGGTTGGATTACGGGCCAGAGCACTTGCGAAGCACAGGCAGCACGTAAACGAGATGATCGATCGTGTTGACAAGGAGAAACTCGAGGCGGTGAAGCGATACGCTCGGGAACATGAGGCTTCCATCAAAGACCATGACTTCCAGCCGGGGGATATGGTACTTGTTCGGAATACGAAAGTGGAGAAGTCCCTCAACTCGAAGTTGGATCCGAAATACTTGGGACCAATGGTCGTCGTGAGGAGAACGAAGGGTGGTTCGTACATCGTATGCGAAATGAACGGAGCGGTCTATCCTGGAAAGGTTGGGGCGTTCCGAGTCATTCCGTACTTTGCACGGAAATCTCTCAATCGGAAGAACAAGATTGAGGATCTACTCGACATGTCTAAAGAAGAATTGGACATGTTGGTCGCCCGGAAAGAGAAGAAGGATGCGGAATACGGACGAGACCTGCAGTTCGGTGACATCCACTTGAACCCAGACTGGGAACAAGAGGATCCTGCGGAACTCAGTGACGAGCCGGAAGAGGAGCACGTTCCAGACATGGACCTTGATGAATTGAATGTCGTCAGAACGGGCCCAAGGCGTTCCAAACGACTTGGTGACTAATTTGGCAAAAAGACAATCAATTCTACACTACTCTGGTTACAGGAATAGTGTCTACGAGGGTCGCATGACGGCGATGCGCAAGGAATGTGTGGTGAGAACGGCGGCAGAACGGTAAAGACAGTGGAAACGGTGCAGAAGTGCGCTGTAACATTCAGACTTCTTCGGGGTCGACTTCAGTGTTGCGAGTGATACCCACGGCCACGAGGGAAGAATCCGCCTCCACGACCACGTCCGCGATAGAACGGGCGGGGACCAGTTGGAACGGCCACGGATCGGGATGTGGAGTAGTCGCTGAAGTCCCTGTCGCACTTGTCAGGATTTAGACAAGAGCTCTGCGTTAATGAAGCAGAAACGTACGGGACTGAAGGGAACTCTCTAGTGGACAAGTTGCGTTGGAGGAGAAGCTCACGGACGCGATCGTATTCGGCGTACACAGCATCGTACTTGCGGGATTCCACGGAAACCCGCGCGGCGATCTGGGAAAGATGGATCCTGAGGGAGCACTCGATACGCTGAAGGCCTTCGTTGGTCTGGGCGAGTGTTCCAATCGACTTGATAACATGGTCACCGCTGTTGATCATCTTCCCAATGTCGTCGAACGAGAGGGTAGTAACGGGAACGGTGTTGGACGATGGCGTGGCCTCATTCTGGATCAGGAAAGGATTCAGAAATGGGGGAGAACACGTGGAATTGTCTCACCTGTTCCGCCACTGCTGGTCCAGCAGTCACGGAGAACGCAATCACGGGGGAGCCCGAGTCGACAATCACGGCAGGACCAGCCGGGACAGCCTTCTTCTGGAAGCGGACACGGGTCTAGAGTCAGTAAGGAGGGGAAACACGGAGAATGTGGAAACACATACCGCTTTCTTCTTCACCGGCGCGTCGGCGACGGACTCTGCGTCGGTATGGCTTGGGGCGCGGTGAGATTTCCCACGTCCCTGCCCATTTTCCGAGAACCTATCGGGGCACAACTGAACTGTGTGCTTCGGCAACTTGGAGCACGACGTGCACCAGGCTGGAGTACCGAGGAAATCCTCGTCGGGGTCCATTTCGATGTCAGTATCGATCTGGTCCTCGCTTTCGACGTCGGAAGGGCCTACGCTCTCAGAACGGGCACGCTTGCTGGACGAAGTCGTTTCCTACCAATATTTCAGTATGGGATCATACGGGAATAAAATGGAAACGTACTTTGGGAGTTAGAGCAGCCTTCTTGGTAGCGAGAGCTAGTTCCTGCGAGAGAAGTCAGAACGAGAATAGACGAGGATGGGCAGCGAACGTACCCTTTTGGTCTCGCACTCTTTCTTGGCAGCCTCGGCCGCAGTCTTTTTGATGTACTCACGACGCTTGTCGAGGAAGGACGAACCACAATCCAAGAAGTTCTCGACCTCTTGAGGGAGAGGGACGTCTTTGGTGGCCGTCTCGGAACCAAGCTGGGAACTCCACTGGCGAGCTTTGTTGTGATCCCCAGTCATGAGAAGGGTGTACTGCTTCGAGAGGACGCCGAGATCGAGGAGCTCTGACTTGAGAAAGGGAGCCTGGAGCAGTTTCAGTCAGACAGGAGTGAGCGGGAACGGACGAGAATTACCCAGGCAGCCGCAATGGCGTCGAGGTGATCCTCACGAGAGCCCGCCCCCTCGTTCTTGGATTCCTGGAACTGCTTGGAACGGCGAACCAGCTTCAGCCACGCAGCCTCAAGACCAGGAGGAGCGGGAAACAGGTCATCGGTATCGCTGGATGGCGACATGGGAGAATAGTTTGAATGGATCCAAGTAATGTCTTCAAGAGGGAGATAGACGGTGTGAGGGCCAACGTGTAACTTGATGAACTCGCCGAGAAGGTCGTCCATTTTATAGGAACACGTTGGAAAGTGATGGGGATTCGCTGGGGACAGCGAAGAATTTATAAATGGGGGAGAAAGGCGATGCTGCGTTTCAGCGCACGGTCCTACGGGGAAATTTGTGTGTTCCACAAGTTTCGCTTAACCAGTGCATGCGGGAAACGAACATCAAAAAGACCAGAAAACATGGAATCACCATGGTTTCACAAAAAAATACATGCTATCTAAGGCGGCACGGAGCATTCCCGTCCGTGTTGATAAGCAAGAAAGCATGCGATTGGCCTCGGTCCATCAGTGGGCACCCAGCCAGAACTGATCGAGAACTCGATCAGGGGCTGGTTTCATCGGTAATCTCAAAGCGCGAGATATCGGACTGTTTGTGGAAGGCTGGAATAAGGACGGATGATGCATATTCCCTTGAGAAGCGGTCGGAAGTCAAGGGCCACTCAGTACTAAAACAGTATACGAGTAGGATGCGGACGTACCTCCAGTTCTGGATGATATTGATGATGCATCAAGAAGACGGATGGGATCCCCATCGGTTTCGCTTAGGTGTTGATCTGTATATCCGGGCATTCCTCAAATGGGAATATTGCCGAAACCGGCGGGAGTTGATGGGAAAGCAGCAGGAACATGGAATACAAGTGCTAGCCTCAGTGCTAGAACTTAATATTCGGTTCCAGCGGCATTTCCAACCCGTTCTCGTTGGTTCTCTTAAAACTCAAGTTGCTCAGAATTATTCTAAGTCACACGAGGAATAATTTACGAGAACTGCTTTGAATTTGAGGGCAATAGCCTGGGATATGATATTATACAAGGATATCTATGCTATTCTATCCTATGAATGCGTGATATCGTGCCAAGAATACGCGAATCGTGTGTTATACTGTCTGGATAGTAAAGTCAGTAGGGAAAAGAAGAAGAGGCTGGGATATCAACCAGGGGTTGGTGTGCTTGGTTAGGAGACTTGGCGAAGTGGAGATAGGGTCTTAAGAAAAGGGGACCCACAACTTATGGACGGATGTGATGAATGATCGCCATTCCGAAGAGTTCTGATCGGCGATCAGTTACGGGAACCGAGGATCCCGGAGTTTAACCGAAGTGATGCTCGGGAACCGAGACAGATCCTGATGGGAATGAACGGAGGCACACGAGAACACACAGGATTGGAGTCTGTTTCTTAATCTGGTTGACCGAGGGCGGTCAAGATTTAAGAAAGGGGGAGATGATAAGCACGGGATTTGTCCACCCATGAAATCTTCGCTTTTTCGTGTTTTCATGACAAGACATGTGCCGGGCTACGCTCCAGAAGTGTCAGGACTGAGGTTCCCAAGTAGCTGGCTGGGCAGGAACCACTGAGTAACGGATGGGAACGGGGAGGAAAACTCTGGAACCATTGGCATGTGCTCGCTCCGAAACCTGTAGGAGATGTGTAGCCCAACTACCAAGTGGAACATGAAGTCTACTCTATTCCCGCTCACGGAACTAGACAGGACGGACTGGAATCCTGTTGTGGTGTGTTGGACATGAGACGTGTAACGCGTTCTGATCATATGATCACTGGAAGGGGCTGGGAACATCACATCTTGATGGATCCACGCCGTCCCGGGCATTCCGGATAAGGGATGGTCACTAAGCGAGGGTCCGATCACTTGGACCTACACTTGTCGGCTCCTGGAGCAAGTACCCATACTGGGAAGTACTTCGAATGCGGTATCCCTGGAGAGCTATGGACTGGGGGCTTCGGTTCCAGACGTTCCGGTAGACGGGAAAGGCACGGGCATTGGGAGGAACAGCATATACAGTCGAGATCGACATAGGGGATCAGTTGTGATGGCTCCGGCACAGTCTGACCGATCGTACATGTGCACAGGATGGCACCAGGATGGCGTGCTCGACATGGGCAGCCAATAGAAGGACTCAGATACCCATTCTTACGACGGATACACGGAAGTCGGACGGATAAACGGACTATTTTACTCATACTTACTTATTGTAAGGGGAAGAGTGCCCAGGAGCCAAGTCGATAACAAAGCTGGGGATCAAGATCCCCAGGCTGGACTATATACTACAGGAGTGAGTAAGCAAAGGTGACACCCGCGGCCCGATGAGTAAGCGAAGATGACAAATGCGGCCCGGAACATAAGCGACATGACACCAACACAGCCCAGGTGTCCCCTGACACTTATTCTTGGACGTTTCCATGTGTTTCAGCGCTTTGTATTTAGTAGCAGGGGCATCTTGGGCGACTTCACGGAATCACCCCACGGCTAGTAGGCGGCAACGCTTGCGAAACGGGTAGAGACCGGGGAGTTCGAACAAGGTGTCTCTTAGAATTCATCTTGGCTCGGGATCTTTGTTCTGTGTGTTCGGTATCCTTGAGATCCGACTTGCCGTTGTCTGGAAGAGTCTGAAAGTGACTGGAAATGTTGGGATTGTGCTGAGCCTGCACTTGGATATTGGGATTGTTTGGATGTTGGAGCTTGGGAACGGAACCCACTACTGTTAAAGAGCTTGGGAATGGAACCCACCATTGTCTGAAGAGCTTGGGATCGGAACCCACTACTGTGTTTACGCTTGGGATCGGAACCCACCACTGTCTGAAGAGCTTGGGATCGGAACCCACTACTGTCTGTTACTGTCTACGCTTGGAATCGGCATCCACCTCGCTTTGGAGAACCCCAGCAACTCGTTCTCGTTTGTTTTCATAGCTGAGAAGCTTTACATCATCGCGCTCTGTGCTTCCTGTCTGTTCGGGTCTACCCTCGTTCACTCAGATCTAGCCTGAACACTTGCATAGCAAGGGTTCCATTCGCATCGAACCTCTCGTTGTGTTACACTTGCTTTCCTGTCTGTTCCGGTGTCATTCCGGTTCACTCAGCTCAAGGCTGAACACTTGCACAGCAAGGGTTCCACTTGCATCGACACTCTTGTTGCGTTCCACTGGCTTTCCTGTCTGTTCTGGTTCCATTCCAGTTCACTCAGATCGAGGCTCAAGTACTTGGACTCCGTTCCAAGGACTTCTATAAACAACACAACACTCTTTCCTCGTTTCCGAGGTCTATACCATTCCCTGCAACCTTTTATAAGGCCCTGTACCAGGGTCTGATACTCGTCTGTGCACGTCTCGAGCACTTCCGTTCCGTTCCGACGCACTTCTGTGTGTAGGTTTGGTTTTGGTTGGTGTTTTCTTGATAGGTTCAGAGCACATCGATCACCGCCGCTTCCTAGTACCCGAGTACAGTTCCTTAGTCATTTGTTAGATCGACCAGGTCCAGTCCTCTCTTGGCCGTTCTGGAGACGTCAGATGATGCCCAAAATGATCCCTCTGGTTCAGAAGGATGTTCCCTCGTAATAGGCCCTTAGTCAGGGATGTGCAGTAGCCCCAATCCGTTTCCAGGATGGTAAGGCACTTTCCGCGATTGCTCCATTAGCGACTTCCCACTTCAACCCTTTACCAGGATTGTTGTCCAGCGCCTTTCTAATGGTTCGAGACACATTATATCCCTCTTAGCTAACTGCTCAGGCCAGCATTAGCTCTTGTGAGATGACGTCGTAATGTAGTGAAGTACATTATAGTATGTTGCAACGCGAGCAGATTTGAATAAATGCCCGGGTGCCCCAATACCAGGTCTGTCACCGTCATCCAAAAAGGAGTCATCCGGGTCAGACATCGCAAACAAAAACCCATCCTCACCTCCATCCATATCCAGCGCAATATCCGCCGCCGTATTCCTAGTCAAAGTAGGTTCATCATCTCCATCCAACGTGCGTTCGAAGTCAGACAGCTGTTGAACAGCTTGATCATCAACATTCCAGCGGTCGTCGTCGTCTTCCGAGCGTGAGGAGTTCCGATTGTGGTCCGAGTCTGGCGCGTTAACAGCATCAACCATGTTGCCAACAGCGCTCCGCAGGTCCTGACCTGAAGCCAAATGCACTGCAAGCTCATCGCTGGTCAGAAGCGGTATATCGGCAGCTGGAGCAACATGTTCTGATGTTGGAGTCGACTCGGACCAGCTGCCCATGAGAGGTTGCAGGTGACGGCGAGACTGCAGTCGTTTGAACATGGTGTTGTACTCTGTCAGAGGATTTGAAGAGCTGTCGATGAGTTGCTGCGCCCCAACCAAAATTACATCTGGGATTGCAGACCCATCATCCTTGGCGAAGACACGTCCTTTGATCTCGTAAACATTGTGCTCACGTAGACTAGCCGTAAGCAACGAAATATTGTTCTCGAGGTCAGCTGGATGGTGTTTGTTTCCCTGGTGTTTGTTTCCCTGATCAGAACCGAGAATGTTGGTGATCATCGTTGAAAGGCGGCGGAGAACACTGATGCAGGGTGAAACCATCTTAAGCCATTCCCAAGACGCACCGCTCGCGTGGGCCTGATATATAGTCTCCAGACAGAATGAGCAAGCTGAATAAAACAAGTTCGATGCACGCTCACTTTGATCCAATAATTCATGTGTTCCTGCATAAGGTCTAGCTCAACCCACGAAAAAGGATTCCTGGTCAGGTTCAGTAGCCAATTATTCAACACTATTTTGCTTTGGGAGTGGGAAGTAGGGAGGAATTCAACGAAATATTCTTGTGATTACTCACCGAATAGAAGCAGGCCATACTTTTGTCAGATTGTGGATGAGATGTAACATCTCGTGTGTGTACTTGGTTCGGCTGTTTCCCCGATAGCTGCAGGCCAAAAGCTTCAAGACCAGGACAATCCGACCTGAATCTCCAGCTTTGACTGCATCCGTCAATTCCCGCGAGACTAGGGCATCGCGCAGGAACAGACAAGCATTTTCAAAAATTTCGTCCCCCGGGGGTTCACTCGAGGAATACCCTGCCATCTTACGCTTCCAGCGAAGATCCGATGAAACGGTGCGCTAGGGTGTGGCCGTGAAATCTAATGAAATCAACTAGAGAGTGAAGCGAGCTAGTCACTAATCACAATCCAACCAAAATCAAAACAAAACACTGATCCGATCCTAATGCTCGTGTGTGTGTGTTCGGGGAAGTAGGGTACGTATCACCCGTCAAGAGGGTGTGCAAAGGTTTTATAAGACTCTGTTTCAATAGCAAACTATGTGGTTTAAGCACGGTTATGCTGGGGTAGCAGGGACTTCACGCCAACAGGATATCAAGACTCAAGTAAACCTTAGACTGTTCAAGTCTTCAGTTTCTTTGTGAGCGGCAGAACCTAACACTCCTGGCAACTAGCCAAGAAGCAGAAGGTAGGGCAGACTATCAACAGACAGACGCTACTTCAATATCAACCTTAACTGCACGAATGGCGGCGGTATCAACGAAACGAGGGCAGTTACACAGAAGGTGGGGGCTGGTCTAATCGCGCAGACGGTTACACTGAAGGCGGCGGTCTCACTTCTATTAAAAAGTCTTAACCTGGAGGCCTAAAGCGCTGCTACAGGAGACAAGTTGAATAAGTTGAACGAGGGCTCTTATATCAATGCAGTGGTAGTCTTTTCGACGTCCCATATCTTTTAATCTTTTCTGTGCGTCTTCAAATCTATCTGATATCTTTTCACAAATCTAGAGTCTACTATATTGCCCGTATATCTGGGTGGATAGTTTACTGGCTAATACAGAGTACACAGCTGGCTTTTATACATTTCAGAGAGAAGTAAAGGAGATAGACAGAATGAATAGCAACAATAAAGGGTGGGAGCCCGAGTAGTAAATGGCCAATGGCGTAGAAGACATTCTCAACCAAGGGTATTATGACCTGCTACCGGGGCTAATCCACATGTATTTCTCTAGCACGCCATAAGACGTGCTTAGTTGTCTTGGTTTCCATCTTTCTGACTGAGCAAGTCTGTCATTGCTGACTAGTCAAGTCAGTCTTAGTCAAGTTCTATTCAATTTCTCTATCAGTCCTACACTTCACAAGCTCAGTGAAACTCATAGTATATATCAAGCAGATTGACAAGATAGCGTGGCGCTATACTGGCAGACCAGTATAGTGACTAGTAAAATATAGTGTGGTGCTATTCTATAGTGTCGATCGTCATCAATCATATCAGTAAATCCCCGATGCGAGGTCCGCATCTTTCTAACGGTCAGATCTGCCCGAGTAACCACAGTGATGGTTAACTCAGTAACAAGTCTTCATCCTAATCTAATCAGTTGGTCTTATACACAAAATGGTGCGGCGCTATATCCCTGCCGGCCCTAATGTGGTTGTACCAATCCTGACTTCATATATCTTGTTTTAATAGTCATCAGACTATTCAGAGGCCGTTGAGGCGGCAAGTCAATAATTCTGAGTAGTTCCCTGATATTTCACCTCCAGCGCATAAGATAATGGCTTACTGCCACCATCTATAGCTCAGTGTAGAATATCATAGTCAGGACATAACAGCCTTTTGGGCTGCCTTGTCAAGTCTATTCAATCCTTCATAGTTGGTTTGTTACACTGACTTTCGGCCATCAATAGTGTAGCCTACCACCCCAGGGAGGGTGTATGCTCATAATCTAATGCCTCACTTCTGCCCACTAATAGGTTCAAAATGAAATAAAAACTGGTGTTTTCATGCATGTTTTGGTACACGCCCTATCACCGAAATGCGCTCAGAATTTGCGTACTTCTCGTGAATTGTACCCGCCAGCTTCTCGAGCTCCCTGAATGTGTTGATTGTCTCTGCACATTCGTCTTAGTGTCGATGTACCGGTCTCGAGGAGCAGACAGTGGAGAACACGGGAGTACAGCGAGACGAAGACCAAGTCTCGGCACGTACGAAATGGGGGAAGCGAGGAGAGAAGGATTAGCGCACGGTGGAGGTGTGTGTTATGAAATGAGAGCAAGCCCGGGTTACGTGTTCCATGATTAGGAGTACCCCAGTGAGTGACAAAGAATCCGTGCATGTCTGCTATTTTGGCGTGAAACAGACCGGGGATTCATACTCCCCATCCAAAGCCCAAATACCCGCCCTCATTGCCAGCACAAATATTTAGGAGGGAACGCAAGCGCGCAATCGAGAGCTGATCTCCGGCAAAAAACTTGACAACCAAGTTCCAATTAAGGCTCCAACCTTTTAGTTTTCGTTTACGAAGGCCCGTAAACTAAACGGTTAAAAAATCCAAAACATTTACAAATGTTTGTAAACTGTTTAAAAACAAACATTTAACAAGATATATTTATTGGGTGTGAAAGACCGCAGTTCTGACTTCAATGAAGAAACTGGGGGTCCCTCACCATTTGCGAACTCCATGCATAAGTTCAGCAGCATGTTGGCCTGCACAGATCAGCAGGCTCTCCTAATGTAGATGTACTGCCTTCAGGAACCCGAAGTCAGATGACCGGAGTTGCTATCATACCGAGCATGAAGCCATGTGTAGGACTTGTGCAGCACAGAACAAGCTTGGATTTATGTTCAAATTGAAGTCCCAGGCATAGGTACATAGTTTCTGAGTGAAAGTGAACAGTGAATCAATGTACATAGTCAGTTGAAAATGCCTGCAAATATTACCGTTTAAACCATTTGTAAACTGTTTGCAAAACGTTTAAGAAGGCCCGTAAACTAAAAGGATTATTAATCCGTTTACAAACGTTTACAAACTTTTGAAAACAAAAACGGTTGGAGCCTTAGTTCCAATGCGCGAGTCCCTTGACCCCAAGCTCAGCATGTATTGCTTCAACGACTTCAGCGTTCCCTATAATTGTTGATTCATCGATATTCCATGCAGGAAGGGGGTGAAGCGGTGTTTTGTGAAGGTCAATTTGTTCGGGTGTGACTGGAAGTGACTCGTTTAACTCGTCGCGGAAGCGTTCAAATTTCTCGCCACCGTGTTCCACAATGATGCGGAGAATACAGTGACGCAAGCATTTATCCATGAGTTGGAGTTCTGGGGCGGACAGCAGGATGTCGTCGATGGAGAGCGGAGCAGCCGCGCCGAAAGCGGAATTCAAGTCATTAATTGACATTTCTTCCAGTGTCGCCTTCCAAAGCGGCCAAATTGTAGAGCAGGTTCCATTCTCTTGTGAGTCTGAAACATTATTAGACGAGGTGCACAAGTGAGAGGCCAAAAATGTGTACCTGTCTTCCCGACCACTTGTTCCGCGGCACGGAAAACCATATTTATATTGTCATATGATGCAGCGTACAAGCCGGTAGCTGCTACCCCTTGAGCCATGTCGCGCATGGCCCCGGACAGTTGGTGAAGTGTTCCGAGGCGAATCGCACGCAGGTTTTCAATCTTGGCAGTGAGCAACTCGGGATTGGGTGGGGTGTATACATGAGCGTGCAAAGATGGTGTCGACGGTGGGGTGGAAGGAATGGGATCTTCTGGGTCGACGCGCCGACTCCGGCGTAGGATCGTGAACCGAGGCTTGTGCGTGAGATTCTGGTAGCTTTCAGATATTCCCAGATGCGCCATGACCAAAATTGTTTGGCGCTGGGCACCAGCGGCATACAAATATAGAACCATGATACGCCGTGAAAAATTGTTCTTGTGGCTAAATTCTCCAAGCAGAGCCAGAGCGGCAGATGTGACGATCTGATAATGCATTAGTACAACAGACGGACACTGAATATGGTACGAAAAATTACCGTAGCTCGTTTGACAATGCGGGAGGGTAAATCCTTGCGTAAGTTTCGGGTGGAGGTTGCTAACGCGTCGAAAATCTTCATAACAATCCTGGTGTGTGTCTGGAGATACGCGTGGAGCTTCGGAATGCTGAAACCATCAACGTATTCAGCGTCTACTGTTCCACTGCCGGTTTGAAGGTATTTTGAAGAGGTAACATTGCGAGCCGCCTCCTGGGCAAGATCCGCAACAAAATCCCCTGCCCATTCTGTTACTTCCTCGCGCGCAGTCTCGCCATTCTCTGGGGCCACCCAAAAGCCTAGGATACTCGTCGCGAGCCCACGGTTTCTAAAGAATCCCTGCCACCGTGTCTCCCCCTGTTTGTAGATAGGATTGAAGACATAGAGCATGAGATCCCCAAATGTCAGCCCGTTATCTGTGAGCTCAGCGAGGATTCCATCGAAGATGGCGTGTTTCTGCTCTGCAGAAGTCGCATTGCTTGCAAGCATTATCTTCCTCTTCTTCTGGCCTTTCGCATACCTTTTTGCCTTGCGCTCCTTCTTGTTTCCGACAATTGGGCTGGTGTAAATCAAGCCGTCACTTGAAAGTGGCAGGAAATCCATCGGATTCGAAAGTCCTATTGGAGAGCTTTCAGGAGAGTCAAGGGGTGGAGACAAGCCCGGAAGTGGACTGAGATGAAACACTGTCGGAGTTGTTGTAGTTTGCGAAGTAGAGGAGCCGACAGCTGGAGTGTCGAATCCCCAAAGACCGACTGCGCCAGGTGTGTACGAAGCCTGTCCCCAGGCAGAAGCAGCAGGGGTCTGTGAAGGCGGAGGCATGTCAGCATGAGCCGGTGTCTCTGGTGGATCATCGTCGGAAGAAAGAACTGTTCCCCGGTGAATTTTGGGCATACTCGCAGAGGGGCTGGCGAGAGTGTGTATTTCCAAATTGGGTAATACAAAGTGATCGAAAAATACTTGCGACGTTACTATGCCCCCCAAGAGTGCGCCAAAGAAGGCCCCCAGGCCTAAAGATCTCTCCAACGCACGCAAACCCTTAACCAACATCGAGCTGCGAAGTCTGGAAGAGGATATTCAGGCAAAATTCCAATGGACACATACTATGAAGCCGCACCAGATGGAAGCAATCATCGCACAGCTACAAATGAGGGACGTCCTCGTTCATGCGGGGACAGGGTCTGGGAAGACTGTGATCGCTGCTGGCCCGCATGCACACAAGAGCAGTATCAGTAAAGTTACATTGATGATATCGCCGCTCATTGCTCTGCACGACGAGCAGGTGACACTTGTCTTCCATCTGCCCAGAAAGCACTGACTGGTGTCGATGTTAGGTTGAAACCTTTCGCGAAGAGTTTAAGCTGAAGGCAATCGCCGTAAATAGCAGCAATGGCGGCTGCAAGATCGAGGTTTTGAAGGTGCGCTATCAGCATACTGCGAATGGAACAAGCTGACTCTGTGGGTGCAGGAAATTGTCAAAGGAGAGCACCAGATCGTTCTTATCTCACCGGAGATGGTTCTTTCACGGCGCTTTATCCGCGAAGTCCTGCGAAGCACCGAATTCGGCAAGCGAGTCTTGTCGGTGGTTGTCGATGAAGCACACGTCGTATCTCATTGGGGAGCCTCGTTTCGGAAGAAGTATGGGACATTGGGCATGATTCGAGCATTCTTACCACGGGGTACCCCCATCGTTGCATTGTCGGCGACGCTGCCAGCTCGGATTCGGAGCGATGTTCTGAGAAAACTTCAATTCAGCCGCAGCTACGTTAGCGTGGACGCCGTGGACATAGGAAACGACCGACCAAATGTTTCCTTGGTCGTACGGGCAATCCAACATCCCCTTAACACGTACGTGGACCTCGACTTCATCGTAACCGATCTGGGCGAGATCAAGAAGACCTTCGTGTACGCAGACAACATTGCCACGGGTGTCGAGATCATCGATCATTTAAATGCCCTGTTACCGCCAGAGGACCGTGCCCGAGGATTAATTTGTCCGTACAATGCAGCGTTGTCGAAAGAATACCGAAGGGAAGCCATAGCGCAATTTAAAAGAGGCGAAATTCGAGTGCTGGTTTGTACAGATGCTGCCGGAATAGTGAGTGTACTCGCTGGCAATTGGCTGCAACTGACCTTTGCGCAGGGCTGCAACATTCCGGATATCGACCTCGTAGTGCAGTGGAAAATGCCGGGGTCTGTGTCGGTTTTTGTGCAGCGCGCGGGTCGTGTTGCCCGAGGTCCGGGGCAGTTTGGCCTCGCTGTATTGTTGGTTGAGCCGAGTGCGTATAGGGTTGATGTTGCAGAGGAGGTCGCGGTGAAAGCGGCACCTGTGTGATCCAAACGAGGCGCCAGCAAGGTAGATAAAGCTGTTACGTCTGAAGTGGCAAAAACACGGCAGGCGCAGAAGCGCAAAGCACATGCGAAAGTGCGAGGGGTGAATCGAGGTTCCGCTGGA
Organism: Mycena albidolilacea; assembly: GCA_029282495.1. Classification (NCBI taxonomy): domain Eukaryota; kingdom Fungi; phylum Basidiomycota; class Agaricomycetes; order Agaricales; family Mycenaceae; genus Mycena; species Mycena albidolilacea. Next base: position 104,248 of record JARIHO010000115.1, on the reverse strand, counting down.
GGAAAACATGACACTATCTTCGTCCGCAACACCCCACCGCTGGATTCGGAAGCGGCCAACGAGGGTCTGCATGTCCTTGCACAGACAGGCCTATGTCGGCGTCTTGTTCTGACTGAAATCTATCAGAAAAAACCTCCAGGTCAGCCCTCTAGCAAGCAGTTTTTCAATGTACTCAAATACCCACAGCTCCAACGGGTCCTTGTTGCGATATCTGCTGCCCCGAGCTACTGGATCTTGTACGGCCGGGTAACCCACCTTCAGTCACTCGTCAGTCCGCAGTGAAACGAGGAGAAGTCAATGTGGATGTCCAAACTGAACTGGACAAATGGCGATGTGAGATCAAGACCAGGGATTTTCCAGGTCCAATGTATCCACCATCCCTCGTTCTCAAAGACGAAACACTTGCCCTTCTGGCGTCGGTGGGACCCGTAACATCGCTGAATCACCTCAAGAAAACCCTGTCCGACCAGTGGTTGTGGATTGACCGGTACGGAGACTCATTATACCAGTACATGTCGACGTTGTCGATTCCACCGATGGTTCCTTTGCCGAAGAAGACACGCACCAAGAAGCATCCACAGCCGCAGGCGGTCGAGGGTGAAACAGTGTCTGCAGGCAATGGAGAGCCTCCTACGACGTGTCGCCGAATAGATGTGAATGCCAGCACAGAGCCGTCAATAAACGCCGCCACAGAATCCCCGCATGCCGGCACGTCTGCCATTCCGGGCCCTCGAAGATCCACACATCGAAAGTCCGCGCCAAAGAAAATAGCCGAAGAGTTGAGGGCAGAGTTTCAAAGCTTGCCAGAGGATTCTAGACTAGGGCCTGTTTAGTACGCTGAATTCGAAACATCCGTGACCGTGATTTGATGGTACCACAACGAGTCGATTGAGTACTGCGTCGGAGGCAGGGTGCAAAGAGCTATGGGACAAAGCGGAGATGTGTTGGGCTAAACCGTGTCAAGTATTCTCCCTATACGAGCATGTACAACAAAAAGTTTCGAAAAGTACCGTGGGGTGGTTCGAGTTTAAACCACATCGTCTCCAATGATAGCCTGGTTTAAACCATTCTGGTTCAAACCACCCCTTTGGAAGCCATATAAAAAACAGGGTAAGCCATGGTGGTTTAAACTGGTTTAAACCGTGGTGGTTTAAACCATTTTTAGGTCCAACTGTAGTGGTTTAAACCGTGATGGTTTAAACCATTTGTAGGTCCAACTGTGATGATTTAAACCATTTGTAGGTCCAGCTGGGCGGGTTTAAACCGGTTCAAACCATGGTGGTTTAAACCATTTGTAGGTCCAACAGTGGTGGTTTAAACCAGTTTAAACCATTTGCAGGCTGTCTGCTGTTCTGTAGTGGAACCAAGGTGAGTTCAAACCATTTTTAGACTGTCTGTTGTTCTGGAGTGGAACTAAAATTTCAGATCCATAGTTTGGGTGGTGCTTGGTTCTTCTCACAAGAATAAATGGAATACAGCAATTGGAATAGTTTATTACATTCAGTTTTCCTCAACTATGCTAGCATCCCAATCAATCTTCTGATCTGGGTGCTCAGATTTGATGTGTTGGGCAAGACCAACTCCAGCTCTCGGCCAAGTGCCACCTACTTTTGCAAATTTCTCCTGTGCATCTTTCCCCATCTCCTGATACATGTTCGCCTTCTTCAATGCATAAAGCCTTCTTTCCTGGATCTTCTCAATGGTCATGAGCAAGAGCAGTCCAGACGGTCTCCATTTTGTTGAATCCTTGAATTGTATGGTGGAACTCTTGTGCAAGGATTTCAACTTCTTCTTGCCATCCTTCCATATCAGCATGAGCATGGTGCCATTGTACTCGTACTGATGTATAATAATAAGTTCTAAAACAATACATGAGCCAAATTGACTCACAATCTAGGACATATTCAGCTTCTTCTGCTTCAGACAAATTTTCATGATAGCTCTGTTGCCAAATCCAACCTTCAAGCTTCCCTCCATCACCCAGATTATGTGGCTGATCTACATTTTTGGTGTAAAGATCTTTATCCCTCAACTCTGGAATCCCAAACTTAGGGTCTTGTGGGTTGCATCCAAGTGTGATCATTGCAGTACGAGCCTGCCGATACTTGTGTACATAACTTTGGATTTTGGTTTGGACATCCTTCATTCTCTGCCCTGCACATGTGTTCTTCTCCTAATCATGAACCACATTACTGCGGGCATTTTTGTGTCGTCTGAGTGTTTGGCTGTGGTGGATATTCTCATGCAGGCTATGAAGAACATCATTTGCTTCATCCTGTCGCAGTTTGAGCTCTTCTGCTCCCAGACTCTCTAGCCCAAGTTTGGTTCGCTCAGAACCGGTGAAGTCAGAGGGCAAGAATAATTTCTCCCATTGAGGTGATCTCAATGCTGATGTGCATTGAAGAACAAGATGCTCAGAACGGTAAATATACTATCTGAGTCCTACTATGGAGTTTAATTAACTGTATATATTCATAACAATACTTGTACATCCACACTTGAAGACAAAGCACTTATTAATAATGGGATGCATGAAAAATTTGAAATTGTGTCAGGGCATGCCAGAGAGGATGAGATAGCATACAAAGAGTGCAAAGGAGTAACATCAATGAATGATGGATGTGGAATTTCTGTGGGCAGGCATGTCATTGTGATTGTGTCAGCCAAGTCAATGAATTTTCTGGGTAGGTCAATGGCTTGAGGTTTCTTCACTATCTGAGACAGCGACAAGGGGTCCAAAGAACTGGAGGATATTCTTGTTGAACAGTCAAAGGCAGCCATAGGCCTAAGGCCAGGTACAACCGGGGCAGCGAGTTGTTTTGTAGTTGCAAAGAGAGATGAAGTTGGTGTGATTTGCACAAAGGATGGCCATGGCACATGCATGGCTCATGGTGGCACGAAGGATGGCCTGCACGTCTTGAAAACGATTGGTCTGGGTCTAACCCAAACCAGGTACTATCTCCGAACAGATAGACCTTGAAATCGCTCGGCCAGCCAACAGATCATCTTGATATTGTTCCAACGATGTTGTTGTTCTTCTGGAATCTGGAGCCTCTGCATCACAAGCCACCCTCGGAGTCGATGCCGGTGAGCTCTCCCGATCTCTCTCTACTTTTGGTGCGGATGGTGGTAACAAAGAACAGAATTCTGTGTGTGTTGTTCTGTGGTTTAAAAAAATAAGAATCCAAACAACTTTGGTTCAAACCAGATGGTTTAAACCACCACTGTCGGACCCACAAATGGTTTAAACCACCATGGTTTGAACTGGTTTAAACCACCACAGTTAGACCTACAAATGGTTTAAACCATCACGGTTTGAACCGGTTTAAACCATCATAGTTGGACCTACAAATGGTTTAAACCATCATGGTTTGAACCGGTTTAAACCACCACAGTTGGACTTGCAAATGGTTTAAACCACCACGGTTTAAACCAGTTTAAACCACCATGGCTTAACCTGCTTTCTATATGGTTTCCAAAGGGGTGGTATGAGCCAGAATGGTTTAAACCATGCCCATCGTTGGAGACGATGTGGTTTAAACTTAAACCATGCTGTTGCTGTCGAAATATTGTGCTCACTCAAAAAAACAAAGTTGTGCTCAGTCGTCTTGAAATCGAAAACTGTTCCATATTGGGTATACAACTTTTGACACTTTTTTTTACTGGGTAAGGAGGTCGCAAATTTGAAGTCCAAAACCCCATTTGGCGCTATCAGCCAAATGCGGAACCAGTTGGTCCAGTCGTTTGATGAAGCTTGATCTCGCTTGCCTAGATCAAAGCTGACAAACATCAAACGACTGGTCGCGAGTCTAACAATAAGTAGCAGTTCGCGGCCGGCTTCGCCGGGCCGCTCTCCGCTTGGCTAACAGCAGACATCAACGTAAAAGGAGATTGCCGGCGGAGTTTAAAGGCTTCGGACAGCGTAATTTTATAAAGAGGAGATAGATATGGTCTGTTAGTAATCACGACCCCATCAGGAAGACACGGACTGATTTTTGAACACCGCGTTGCGGCGCATACTTTGCAGCGATGAATCTAAAAATATTTGGAGATATAGAAAACTCGAAAATAGTCAGGGTCTTCACTCATCTCTAAGCAGCTCATCGAGTGCTTGCGATGATATGAGATCAACTTGCCAAGGCAAAATTTTTGATCAAATTTGAGGCTGATCTCGTGTTGAGATATTGACCCACCGTATGGCTTGACTGTCGCAGTATGAAATGATTGTATATGCCGCCTGTATGAGCATGAATATTTTCTGATTTATCCAGCGCCTTCCGGCTGCAGGACAAAGGAAAGAACGCCTGGTGGCACAGCCACGCAATTGCGTAATCAGTCGGTGTGGTCGTGATTGCTATAAGACTAGGGCGCCTTATCGGTCCATGGTTTTACGTTTTGGTCATTTCTTCTCGCGTAAAGCATGAATTCTTCCCGTCAAAATTCCTCAAGCCAAACTTGGCCGACAGATGGTATCACTATATATTCAGATAACATGCTTACCACAATGGCCCTATTCGAGCTGGTCGGCGCGCCATTACGCTATCTCGGGTGGTAAAACTTAGAGTTTACCTCCGAAAGGACGGCACCAAGGCGTCATTTGGGAGCGGCACCTCAACCAGCTGAGCATGTTTTTGCATCTTCTCTCCCGTCATCGCACATCATTTTCTTTTCTGCAGCGAGAAATCAATTCCACGTTGTCCCCTTTGATGAAACACTCCCAGCTTCCCGATCTTGACGCCACAATGCAATTGTAAGTTGCCGATAAATGCCGGAATGGGGGAAGGTAGGTATAGTGACATAGGGACAGGACTTGTGAAGTTTCAACGAAGGGGGTTGATTCGTGGTCAATTCCATCGATAACACCCACACAAGACTTCACATGACACTCCCTGTAAGTAACCCACCGACGTTTCAGACTCCTCCTGATGCGCTGTGTGGTGCAGCCCAACGCCGAGTTCAAGCGAACTAGTCACAGAACCGATTTCCTGCGGACTGGTCAGCTTCGTGATTTCGATGCAAAACAGTAGATATAACAAACGAGGCACGAGTTGGTATTGTTATAGCGTCTGTTTAGAAGAGACTAGTAGATATTATAGAACAAGACATGTACAAATAAATCGCATCGTGAGGTATAAGGGTAAGAAGGATTCCGAAAGCGAGCGTGGAGGGACTAGGAAAATAAACAGCGGAAACCGGCACGAGGTGCGTCGAGGGAACTGAAGGTATTGGCTGTGGCCTTGACTTAAATTCGCTGGTTTTACTACACTCTCATTCTCACCTGAAGATCTGACAAGCTGATTTGTACGACAGATGCCTGCCCTTTGCGCAGCACTCCGCCTTCCAACCCCTTCTCCTCTTCCTCCAAAGGTCACTCTCGGACAATAGTGCCTTCTTTGCAAGAAAAGAGTGATTTACGCTTCTCATGCCAACCCACATTTCCATCAGTCAGATGTGTATCAATTTCAACCAAGGTATTGACCGCTGATACCACAAGTCGATGATTCTGGCATGCGGAATAGAAGGCGCACGCTGTCACCATGCAGTTGGGGAAATAGGAAGAAAGAGATATCGATTCCATGCATATATCCACTACGACTTGCAACATTCGACTTGCAACATTCGTCGCCGAATCGTCGGCGACACATCCGCATCACGTTATTACACACGGGCCAACGTTCGCGGTGCGATCCGAGGGGCTTTCCCCGCCCCACTGTCGAGCATCGAAGGCGTTCAGTATGACGATGACCTGGGCTGACTATGTCTCACCCTTGCATCCAAATAATTCTTGATTTATATCAGCTTAGGAAATTTCGGTCCGACAGTCAAGCTCACTGGGATTTCCTGAGAGATTTTGGCTTCTTCCGCGCTGACATCGAGTTCGACGAATTCATCGGGAGCCACGCAACCAGGCGCATCAACCTTTTCCTGTAGGAATTACAGTCCTGATACTGATCTCAAGAAATTAAGAAGATACCCCGAGGAGCGGCGCAGCAAAGGCCATCGAAATAAGCGCCGACGAGATGGGAAGAAGTGTAAAAAGTCGCATTGTGTCAAGATGTCCAGGCGATGAGGGATGGACAAGAAGTGGGAGTGTCCTCGTTTTATGTAAATCCTCTCTAGAGATCTACCACTTTTGCTTCCTGAGATCTGCCAATGAACTATACACTAGCACGATCTTTCCCATGGGATCCGGATATCAGGACGGAAAATACTTCCGCTGATACAAGTGGTTATTATTGGGTGGACAATGAGCTGTATACAGACACAGCTTCAAGGTTAGACGAAAGTTGTAAAGTGCCAAGATGCACGCGTGCTTTTAGGCTTTGGCTTCCTTTTCGCAAAAAGAGCAAACAGTATTTCTGTGGGACGGCACCCGAGCTATACCGGTACTACGACGACTTGCAGCAAATAGTGACAGATGGCTGGCATTTCAATCCAGCGCCGAAGGCCGTGCTGTCCTCCTCATCCGTGGGCAACATCGCACTGACATTGATTAATTATCACCATCTTTGGAAGGAGGAAGATTGATTCCCGCCCCTTACGAGGCAACTCTGCATCCTTATCAGTGAGATGTGTATCAAGTTCAACCAAAGTAAGGTAGGTTCAACGGAAGCGAGGAGTGGAGAATTGTGGCATGAGGAATGGAAGGCACATGCCTCTCCCTCGCAGCCCAGCAATATCTTCAATATGACTTCTGAAATTCGTCGGCAACACTGGATACCCCAACATCACGCTATTACACACGAGCCGGGGCTCGGATTGCGATCCGGAGTACGTTCCCACTGTTGAACACCGAAGCTGTTATGACAGCCATTCGGGCGGACTATTTATGTCTCACTCACCCTCCGAATCGCATCCAAATTCTCGATCGATCTCAGAACAAGAAAGGATGACCCAGCGAAGCTCACGACGAGATTTCTTGAGCGGCTTTGGCCCCTTCCGCTGTCAGATCGAGTTCGATAAATTCATCAGAAACCGTGCTCCGGAGAGCATCAACGTTTTTCTATAGGAATTTCAGTTCCGGTGCTGCTTCAGAACAATAAAGAAATACCTTCGGAAGGGGTGCCGCAAATACTGAAAGAAGCACCGACGAAAAGGGCGGGAGGGTTGAAAGTCGCATTGCGTCAGAATGAGAGGGGGGTAAGGAGCCGTTCTAACTCTGCGTTGGCTTTAAAAAAGTTTTCTCTCAAGATCCACCAAGTCAGACGGTGCTCGCATGATTCCTACCATGCCAAGTGTATATCACCCAGGAAAGTCGGAACTCAACTGATGCGAAGGGCTATGAACTTGACGGCCCGAAACATTTACTTGTCGATTCAATAAACAGCTACGGCTGCGGTAACAACATACAACGACCTAATAGTTTCCATGAAACCCATGTGCACGGCAACTAAATAAGCGCTATGGAGATTGGGTTTCCATTTCTCGCGACCACAATTCCTCGTTGCCGCCTTGAAACTGGAACGAGAAGGTTTCCGGCTTTCACGGATGGGCGGAAAGATCGGTAGAGCTGCGGACTCACCACCAAAATCTGCCATCCACAGACAGACGATGCATCTGTCCATCTAATGCATCTTTCGGCACAATATCAAATTACATAGGAGTTGAAAATTAAACAGTACATATTTAGGCGTGTCGGGGATAATCACCTACGGTCTGAGAGATCGGGCTGAAGGCCGACTTGGTCGTGGATTTGTCCTCCGGGTCCACGGACACCGGTTGAGATCTCGTCCCGCTACCCACGAAAGCTTGTCCCAACGACCTTGCCGATGCACGCCACCTTTCCGTCACCTCCGTCCCACAAGCAAAGAACACAAATACGAAAAGACTGCTGATGGGAACGGCCGACCAGCTGAAGTACAGCCAAGACAGCACTTCGCGGGGTATAACTGCCGTTGGGTAGGTGCTGACGATCCAGAAGAAGGAATGCACATCGTCCCAGGTGGTCCACGGCAGCAGGCGGCCATTGCGATATGCGCTTGCCTTGGTCGAGGAAATGGCCAATGCATTCCAGACCCCGAGTAAAAGTGTCAGAGACACGAGGCGTACGTAGGCTGCCTTGCTGAGGTCTGTGTTCTGCGATACTCGCACCAACTGACTGAACGCATGGCGTTGTCTGGCGAAATTGACCAGCGCCAAGCTACAGTATATGAGCGCAAGGGCCGAGGTAATGAGCGGAGGAATGTCGAGGATCAGAATGGAGGGTATGGAAAGATAGATGGCTGGACTGCAGCCGAAGTTCTCGTAGATGTCAAATCGGTGCCCTTGGACGATTGTATCTGTGCTACTCTCAATGACCAATCTTGGGGCCAATAATTAACGACGCTCACGAAGGCCCATGATGAGAATCGGAAATCCAAGACAGACCCCCAATTCAACCCGGTGTGCAAGTCGAGTCTTCTGCCACGTTATTCGGTACACGCGAAGCGCGAGGACGAAAATGGAAGCGGGTAGCGCAATATCCGCTCCAATTTTGATCTTGGTTGCTATGTGAAGAGGTCAGTTACAGAACTGGGTAAGAGACCGATCTACCCACTGATATCGCACCATGGAAGACCAATGAGATTTACATTCTCATTCCAAATCGTCGAATTTATGCCGTAGATCAAGTCGCTGAGCGCAAGCCATATCAGGATAGAGAGTAAAGGGATGTTGTGGGATCTCCAATGCAACAGAAGTGGCACAATTGTCAGGATAAACGCAATAAATGCGACCACAGGAAGTGCGGTTATCATCGTGAGGAGGTGGTGGTGCAATGAGACAGTGAAGGCATCTCATCCTCACGATGAGCATGCCTATTTCACGCGATCACTCCTGGCGTCGATGGACCAGATTGTTGTCAGGGTTGACGGAGATCTCCCAACTAGAAACGGTGCCACCAACTGCCTATCCGTGAACTGCTGATGTCCAGAACTCTGAAGCAGATGGCGCAGATCTTCCCGCCGTCATTGAACCAACATTGAAGTTGATTGATCATGGACTAATCTTGGCCGGGTGGAGTTTCTGCGCCCCTGCATCACTTCTACCTCTAAACCTCAGTTTTCTGGAATCTTGGACTGGGTGCGCTCTCGAACGACAGGATAATCTAACTCGCCCCGATTCAACCACAGTTCGACCCCACTTCGGCTGATCGGCAGTGTCGGCCGATGGAGATGGGATCACGTGCGCAAGACACTGCCTCTGGCGCTTGCCATCGCACAATCGCGACCCGCAACCTCGATGTTCGGGGCCCTGGGGACTGTGCTCCTCAGTTGCTGGGTGCTTAGGACCCTAGCTGTTCCTTTCCAACTCCGTGAGTTCCATCTCCTGCACAAGCGCTCCAACTGACCGGAATTTCAGCTGGCTCGCCTTTTCCCCTCGATCCATATCCCGACAAGCCTCGGCTCATATTCCGGAGAGATGGGACGTTCAAGATTACAATTTTCTCAGACCTTCATTTTGGCGAAAACCCAGACGACGGTGTAGGGGCTGTGAAAGACGCAAACAGCACCCGTCTCATGCGCGCAATTTTACACGACGAGCAACCAGATTATGTGTGCGTCCCATGCGACTTGCCCAACCCTTTACAAAGCCTCAACGTACTTACTAGGGTGTTTAACGGTGACCTAATTACTGGGGACTGTATGAGATTTTTATGCTGCGCGGGACTCAATCAATGAAGATCCTAGATACCTTCCGGGAGAACTCCACCCTTCTCATCGACCAGATCATGGCACCTCTCATCGACGCGAAGATCCCTTTCTCTTCGACGCATGGCGTAGGCTTACATTCCTTATTTGCCTGCCGATTCTCACATTTCCCTCGATTTCTCAGAACCACGACAACCACGTCAATATTACCCATTTCGAAGAGATCTCTCGGGAGCAGCAGATTGCGCCGAGCTTGTCTTACACGCGGACATCTCCGCCGGGCGTAGGTGGCGTCGGGGGCCCCGGAAATTACTGGGTACCTGTGTGTGCCATCCTGTCGATACTCCCGAGGCATTCACGATGCTACGAAGATCTACGAAGCCTCTACAGATGCTGCACCCGCACTTGTTCTGTGGTTCTTCGACTCTCGTGGTATACGTGTTCAATATTGCACCAGGTGTATTATACTGACCCATAATAATTTCAATGCGCCAGGCGGCGTCTCTCCCTCCGCGACTCCACTCCCTGACTGGGTCGACGCGTCGGTTGCCCCTTGGATCGCCCGCGAGACCGCGCTCATGGGCGCTGCGTGGGGCACGGTGCCGCGCGGCGCGTTGGCATTCGTGCATATTGCGCCGTACGTGCTTTTTCCGTTTAACGGACTATCGGGATGATTATTCGTTCAGGCATGCGATCCAAGCACTGCAGCCGCCAATGAACTCCAGTCTAGACCTCGGACTCAACGGTGTGTCATCCCTCGATTATAGAATGACCGTGCTCACAATCTCGAATGACGGAAAGACGACCCGCTTGGCGGCGGGTCCGTCCAGGACTCAAACAATATCGCGGACGAGGAAACGTCACTCCACTCGGAAATCAACCAAGATCATCTGGCGGCCGATTTGAATGTTGCTGCCGATGCTAGGGACTCGCCCTTTTGGACAGCGCTCAACAACATCCCCAACTTGCATGCGGTTATTTCGGGACATGGTGGGTCTTGAAAATGAACTTCTACTCATGAACTGATCTCGGCGGCAGCACATGGAAACGAGTGGTGCACGCGCACAGGGGGCACGAGGTTCTGCTTTAATAAACATTCCGGGTGTGCCCCTTTCACACACTCTTCCATCAGTACATTTACTCTCCTTGAAGGTACGGTGGGTACGATAAACTTGGGTGGGGGCACGGCGTGCGCGATGTGCTGTTTTCCGCGAGCTCCACCGAACACGATAAGGCCAATCGCGTGGAGACCTGGATTCGGCTTGAGGATGGGGAAACGCGGGCGAATTTGGTATTGAGCGGGGCGTAATCTTAGGTACCTCCTCCAACCTCTGGCCACAGCACCCAAAAGACGTCGGTTACAGATGCGGAAGGACGTGTTCATTCGATTCTTTGCAGGTCCAAAGGCTGGGCTTCGTATGCTCGCGCGTCATATCAAAATAGTGAATTCTAGTGACTCGCTCTCAATCATTTTGCATCTTCCTTTTTGTTTCGGCGCTCCAGATGTAGATCTGAAACGCGCCCCGTTACTGCCTCACGAATTATCCCGAGCGCACGGAAGCTCGACCAGGGAATCCAGACGCCACGACATCAATCTCGCCGCATTAGGGGCGGATTCGGTCTTGCAAAGATGCCCTGGACTTTCATATAGAGCTTGAATATCGACAAATCTCGATTCTGTTGATGGGAAAATGAGAAATAAAAGCAGACGACGAGAGTAAGCTCGAGTAAGGACTCAGGAGAGAACGAGCCACGCATCACCAAGCTTTCCGGACCGCGCGATCCGCAATCATTCTTCCGTTTCCGGCGTTGTTCCGACGCACCAGTGCACAACACGAAGATTCAACAGCAACTTGCCTTCACACTTGCCTTCCTCTTTCGTTAACCGCTCGTTCTTCACGAAACACTACCTTTTAAGTAAGCTTTCCTGGAATCCTAGGGCTTTCCTGTTTCTTCAATTGCGAGTTCGTCTCCCTTGGTAGTCTCTGTAATTTTGTTCCAATGTGGCTGTTTGCCCTTTGTCCAAGGGCTCTCGTATGGGCTCCACCTTAGAATTGTCGTTCCCAGCCAGAGACTTTGCATACGTCACACCCCTCAAATCTCAAGCTGAGAATGGATCAACAATCCAGAGGCGGGGCGCGAAACGATAGGAGTGTCGGTGAGCTCGTGAGTCGTTGGTCAAAGCTTTTGTGTGGGGAGCCGCTAACACGCCGACTTTCTCTGTCTGCAGTATCTTCGCTTTGGCTCTCATTGCCGATATTCCCCACAGCGACAAAAACAAATCCAACGGCAAAACCCGTATGATATTCATTCTACATACCCCATAAACGCCCACAGTGCCCCAGTGAATATAAAATGGGCTTCGTATCGCCCTGTTTAGTGGAGGCAGGCGAGGCATTTCGGCTACATAACTTCGTGAGTCCCACTCAATATGGGAAAGATAGCTGACACTCACGATGGCCTGGGCAAAAGCCGTGGCATCGATGATGCAGGAAATATCTGCTATGATATCTCGAGTGCAAATTGAGTCAATTTCAGAATGTGAATAAGGAGACGACAGAGCTTACTGCATCCGCCTTCGAGAATTGCGGCAGCGCACGCGACTCCTTCCGCCGCCATGGCAGTGAAGCATTCTATAGTGAATGAAAATGGTGCCGTCCCGTCAACTGTATGAACACAAACCACACCAGTTGCAGCTTCCATCACCGGTGGGAGTACTTTTCGGAGAGGTGACAGTTTTTGTAACGGTGAGCGTCGTCCCGGCCGTCGCGGTAGTAATACGCTGAACCAAAGTGCGCCCTCCGATGGCAACACCATGGGGAGTGCTAACAGCCTTAGTCGAGGCAGAGATAACGGAACCGCTGGCTACAAGAGCGAGAGGAAACAGGACGGAGTTGAACTTCATGCTGAACGGAGTGGGTTGGGAAGATCACTGTGAGCTGGGCTGGATTCCAGACCGTGGGTGCCTGGATTTTATACTTGCCACGAAGGTTAGACTCATTCCACTTGGGGCCTAGCGAGCGGAAGCGATGACCTTCAAAATGACATATGTACCGAAAATTGACAGCGACGAACATGTTGACAGACAAAAGATGTGCCTGCGCTTCATCTCGGTTGTGGGGCCATGTACAGCTCCTACTTTACAAACCATAGTCAAAAGTAAACTACAATTTCTGTCACCAAAAAAAACACAATATCGACACCGGTACTTTACCCCTCCTCTACAAACTAACATGCTTGGAATCTGGTGACCACTCTGAATAAACTAGTACTTGGCAATCCGCAGTCCTGTCATTCTGAAACTGACAGTGTTTTGGCGCAAGCACGAATAGGCGGCACTTGTAGAAACAGTTCCTGGATTTCTCACCTCTTCGGGCTCCCCAGATTGTATCACTCGACTAACAAAATTACGTTGGCCAAGCCGTATTGGAACTGACAAGCTGGTCAATTGACTGGCGAATTTGCACACGGCAATCACAGCCATCGTCACGGGATGGCCTCGGTACTGCACCCCTCTGAATGTACTGTATGAGGGCCTTATCTCTCACCAAAAGGACCCGTGGAAGAACTACCAGTAAATAGATTGGCGATACCCGAATGTTAACAGTTGTGAGAAAATCCACTATCCTCCAACCGGCGGTACCTGGACGAAAGGTGTCGAAGTCTCATACAGATGCTGCAGACGCGTCGTTTCTATGGCCGACATAGTTCGAGCCGATTGGACTGAAGTTCCTGATCCTCGGCACCACCCAATACAATGAATGGGATCCAGGGTGTTGCGAACTTCCCTCCATATTCGTCCCGGCAAAATTCTGGGAGTTTTCCCTGCAGCATTGTCTGCGCTCGTGTGAGGACGCAATATTGTGCCCATGGCCTCGATATCCACTGCATTTCCTCGGCGGACCTCGGCAGGCACTGCGGATTTGTACAGTCTAACAGATGGCTGATCGGAAGTGGACGGCAGTGCTGATCGCCGTGATCCATAGTCACCGCGGTTCGACGCTGGTTTCCAGTGGATTGCGGTGGGTTGGGATGCTGTCTCACATTGGTTTTCGCTGGACACTCTGCTGACCTCTGATCCAATTGAATCAGGTCGTAAGCCCGTTTTCTCACCCAATTCCTCGTGCGATCAATTGATTCAATGTTTTGCATCGCCCAATTCAAATATTAGGTGTGTATCTCGTGTTTAAAGTGACTGTTGCGCACAAGCTTACAGCCAAGGGGATTTGAGGTCGAACAGGAATAATATTGCAAAGGCAATATATAAGGTAAACAAAAGCTGTAAAGTGCTGTAAAACAGGCCAAAGTGGTGCAGAATGCTGTCTAAATGCTGCAGAATATTCAATGTAGCAGGTGCTGTAGAGATTGCTGTAATTCAATATTGGAACCAGCTATTGTAGACACGTGACTGGTCCATTTCAACAGGCCGTCACTGACCACTGGTGTCAACTGGTGGCCAGCGGTGCGAGTCGGCGGGCGACTTTGCTAGTTAAGGGTGTATTACTCAATTTGCAGTGAGTCTCGCTATATCGAAAAATTCTAACACTTCTCGTGTGTGCGTCGTTCCATTTGTAAACCGATGACTTGACGGTATTCGAGGGAGCCATATTGCGCCGAATGGAGGCCGAGCGGTTGGTGAAAACGGGGTTTGGCTCCTGCCCGTCGCCGTCTCCGTAGCCGTCGCTGCCCGATCCACGAACGGAATGAGCGCCTTAGATTCCCTACGCCGCAAGAAAACACCGAGAACCGTCGGAAAAGTCAAGTTCAGCTGGTTAGATTCGTGAAACCGAAAGCTCTGTATGGTACAAGATTTCCACGCAGCGCGCAATCGAAATAAAAGATCAATAAATAAAGAGTGTGGCCGATTCCGAGTACCCAATTCCCTGCGTGAACAGTAACTGTAAACCGTGCAATTAAAACTCAGCCCGATCCTTTTTTGTGTCGAACTCAATCTGCCAATCATCGTCAGGTCAGGTCATCCCCCATTCCCAGAAGAAGGCGGGTATATTTGTGGGAAGGCAGACTCACCGCAGACGTCGTTTCCCCCGTCTCCACCTGCGTGCGGACGTGCACCCCACCCAGAGATGAGAGCTCCACTGGGGCGTTAGACCGCCACTGCGTGCGGCTGCGGCTGCCACTGGGGTGGCTATTCGTGTTACTGTTGCCCAAGCCAGCGGAGGCATCGGCGCTCCGCAGCGAACGGCGGGTGTTGAGGATGTATAGCATGCAGTTGCTGCATTATTTAATGTATCGACGAATCAATCAGGACGTGTAGGGCGGAGGGAAAACAAGGAAAGAGATACGCACGCGTACATGATGGGCACCGTGTCCAGCAAGACCAGGATGATGGAGTTGGTTGCTTGCGGTTTGAGGGATTTGCCGCCAATTCGAGAACAGATCAGTTCGATGAGCGTTCTGTGTTGGGGTCGAGGATGAGGGCCAAGCCGATGGGATAAGAAATAACAACACACGCAGTGGTGGCTGGCAGCGCGGTCTGGCAGCAGATTTTTATGAGGTTGCTGATGAGTTTCCGTGTGTGGGACAGGGCCTTTTGACGAGCGCGGACCAGGAAAAACGTCGATGCGCCGGTGATGAGGACATCCGTGGCTACGGATTTCGAGTCAGCGCCGCGGGGAAACGGGAACTGGAATGCGGCGACGGACCGAAGGTACAGGAGACATGGACAGCGACTTTAAGGGCAGGACATTAGCCCAGACTTCGATCATCAACGTGAAGCGGCTTACACCAGTTGCTCGATTTCCCACTTGCCGCGATAACAGCGCCCTGAGGGATGGGAGGAGATGTGAAGAACGGTATCTCCGAACTATGGGAGGACGCACGGTGACGATGGCCGACACTAGCCCAACGAGCATGACCGTCACGAGTGGCGCAACATACCACCACTTTCCGCTCAATTTCCATCTACAAGTCGCCAGACGAGAGCCGACGTTAGTGAGGATAAAAAAAGTACCAAATGACGCGCGCATACAGTCGGTAACAATAGTAAGTTTGGACATATGCCGCGATTACTGCACCCTGCAAAAAGAGACCGATGAGGATACTGGATTGGTTGGCGATACGGCAGGGACATACCAGAGGGATATTGACGACCTGGTACCACTCTTTGTTCAGTGAGACGGTACCTGTGGGGTCCCGCATGTACAAAACGCTATTTATCCAAGTGATCGCGCTGTAACTAATCATTAGCTCTGAAACATGGCCATTCCATCCAACACCGACAATGATTGAATCGTCTTCAGGACGGTAAAAAGGAAGAGGACGGCGATGGCCATTTTCATCGCGACAGAGTCTTCCGGGTACCATGAGTAGTAGTTGCTGACCTGCGAGTGAAGCTCTGAGGCCGAGTCGCGAAAGAAAATGTCGAGGGATCGCACCTGGGAAATGAGAATCCCCTCGAGTAAAAGGACAACACTCGAGCCGATAAACTGAGCGATTAATCAGGTGACAGGGCTGGCTATGAGCGAGAGTACATACCCATCCACCCAAAACATAGTAGATTAAACCGAAAAGCGGGTCTTCGGTACTCAGAGCAGGTAAGACATCCACAGCAGGCATCGATACTCCAATGGATGGTGGGGCCGCGAGAGTGGGGAAACAGGTCAAGCTGATCGAGCGGGATCATCTGATATTTTAATCATTTTTTATCATAGCGACCGAGCCGCACATAGGAGGCGGTGGAGTGATGCGCATGCGTTAAATAGCCAAGCAATTATGATCGGCTTCTTGCAATGAAAAGCCCCTAAACTTGAGCCCAAAACGCCCCTTTGCCCCAAAAGCTTGAATCCTGTGTTTCATCCACTGTCAGCCGATTTTCTTTGCACAAACAAGTATGCAAAGCAAATGAAAAGGTTCTCGCAGGAGAGGCAGCAAATACAGGGAGATCGCACAAACGGCGGTAACCGACGGCCCGCCATCCACGTAGGTGATATTGACACACAAGAACGTCGCGCTAATCGAGAAGCTACTCAGCAGCGCGACGGCGCGTGTTGCTCGAGTGCTAAGTGCTGACGGCAATCAGAAAACTTACGGCAATCAACCCCTCGTGACGTCATCCTTCCCGTTCACCAAGGCTGGCGCCAAGGAATAATGAAATTTGAAAAAGGAGCGACGATAGATTCCGTGAGTCGAATATAATAATTCTGAGTCTTATCCGTCTTCGAATTTCCAAATCATTTAACGACCTTCGCAGCATTTTCGACCAGGATCGATGCCTTTCAAATTGTGATCTCCCTATTGCACCTCGACGTCTGAAGCCACAACATAAGTAGACCGTTTTGGTCCAGCTCTGTGCCCAAAGAGTCGAGGGGCAGAAAACGAACATCGAATCACAACAATGTTAACGCAAGCCAACGACGGAGGCTCGTCAGTCGACTGACTAGAAAGGAGGATTGGCTCCTGAGTATGGACGATAAGCCATAAATAAACTTGAAGGAGAGGGGTGCCGATGACGTCTCAGTAGCGCTGGGTTAATCCATTAATTCATCCTCGTCCCATGACGCTTTCCAGAATGGCGATCCACTGTGCTCTTCTTTCTGTCGCGCTGTTTCTGGCAGTCGCTGGATCTGCTGCCGGGAAAACGACGTATGTCGTGGTTGGTGGTGGGACTGCTGGTATGTCGCGCTGATGGTGCGTTGGATTGCTCATCAATGACCCTGATCATTGTCAGGTTTGGCCGTAGCGACACGACGTATGTGTCTCGTTTCCAGAAGTCGGAACAGCATCCTAATACTGTACTATTTCGTTCAAATCGGCAGTCACGCGTCACGCACCCCCCTGTCGATCACGAACTTTGGTCGAGGTCACGCATCACTCGGGCCTCTGTCGAACCTCCAAGTGGTCACACAGGCCCCAAATTGCCTATATAAAAAAAAAATAGGGCAAAAAAGACAAAAACTTTGGTTCAGATGCCGAAATTTTCGAGGTGTCACGCAAAAATTCAGCGGCTGCCGAAATGTCGAATAGGTAAAATGGGTCACGCATCACACCCCCTGTCGATTTGAACGAAATTGTCCAGTATACGCATAGTTTCCGAGGATTCCGTGAATACGGTGATTGTTTTGGAGGCGAGTACGTCAAGTTGCGTTCAACTTTGAACAACAATCCCTAACGTCTCATTCTCCAGCGGGTTTGACAAGTCCGTGAAGAACAAGACCTATTGTGCTTTCTCTGACGCTCATACCTAGTCCCAACATCGCCAACCTCAGCGGTCTCTCAATCCAAGCTCTCCCGGGAAGTTCAGTCGACTGGAATTATAAATCGCAGCCTCTGAGATATGCGTCGAACCAGACCATCACCATGACCCGGGGCAAAGTATTAGGGTACGTTTAAATATTAGTCCCAGTTCACTGACTGAGAACCTTGTCTCAGCGGCTCATCAGCGGTGAACGGGGCCCTGCTCACTCGCCCAAACAAGATTGATTTGGATCTCTGGGAATCGGCATTCGGTGGTATGTCTGGTTTTAAGACCCGAGTAAAAATTATAGATTTCGCGCCGTACAGGAATTGGGACACCATCTCTGCTTCGATCAAATCGGTTTGTGTTATCGTGTTCCGGCGATAAGGTTGCTTGAAATCTCCTCCAGGCTGAACATTTCTCGGAGACAGACGGGCTCACCAGCACTCTATCCTTCCACGGCACCGTCGGCCCAATCTGCGACTCGCAGCGAACGCCTACTGGCAAGTGCGTGGTGGTGCTTATGTTCAACCCGGTTGCTAACATGTTTATAACAGTGTGTGGGGCCAGGGGGTCATCCCGGCCGTCCTCGCCTCCAACGGGAAGCAGAACGTCGACCAGAACGGTGGCGACCCCAGCGGAATCTGGTACACCCCCAAGGCGATGTTCCCGAGTTCGATTCGGTCTTACTCGGCCAACTCGTATTGTACGTATACTATCAATTTGAACACTGCTGATCCCAGGGTAGATCTGCCCAATGCTGGACGCGCGAACCTCCAGGTCATGGTAGACGTAACCGTCTCCCGCATCATCTGGGACACGTCCTTAAACGGCAAGGCGGTGGCCACGGGCGTCGAATACATCAACACCGCGGGACAGACATTCACCGCCGTACGTGCATCACCTGTCATTCTTCCCCGGCCTGCCTGTTCTCATCCACGATTTAGTCAGGGGATCGGATTATCTTGAGTGGAGGTGTGTTCGGAACGCCGCAAGTGTTGGAACTTAGCGGTGTCGGGAATCCGGCGGTCAGCGACTTCTCATCTTGTCACACAAACGTTATTCACTGTGCTCGGGTGAACATTGAGATTATGAACCCCCTTGGCATTTCGACGGTTGTTGACCTCCCGGCTGTGGGTGAAAATCTTGTTGAACGTAGGTCTCGCATTTCTTTCTCCACAATTCAATGTGTCAACTTTCCGTCATAGAACCAACCACGAAATATGTCGCGGCTCTTGCCTCAGTTAGTTTATTTTCCAGCTTGTATCGGTCTGTTTCACTCATTATTGTCCAGGCATCACAAACTCCGGCCTACAGCTCACTCTCAACTGTTAGTGACCCTTTGATCATCATGAAAGGTTACCCGTTCTCAAATATCCCTCAGTCGAATCGCCCCGCACCCTCCTCACCTCCGAAGAGTGGGACACCGCGCACACCCTACTCCAGACCGCCCCGCCTGGCCTCGGCGACGTCGCCCACCAAGCTCTGATCGCCATGTTCATGAACGACTCCGTCATCGTCGAGTTCATGGGCTTCCCCAACCCTGCGGACTTGATATTCTTGCCCATACTTCTCCACCCCATGTCTTGGGGATCGTCTGTGTGTTCTCCTCATCTTATATTTCTTCCCGTCAACTTAAAGCTTCCACAGCACATCGTCTCCGCCGATGCAACCGCGGCGCCGTCATTCGACCTCGCGCTGTACGTCCCATTTCCACAGCTGCACCCCAGCTCACTAATTAATCGCTAATGAAACTGACTGTCTTGCCTGCACATGGTCTCCAATCGCCCTTCGACCGCTACATCCTCACCAAAGCCGCCCAACGCGCGCGCACATTCGCTACCCAGTCCCTCGTGCCCTTCCTTGCCGCCGCCGGCGAGATCTCGCCCGGTACCGCCGTCAGCACCGACGCGCAGTTCGAGCAGTTCGTCAAGGATGCGGTTGGGGTGGGGTATCATCCGCTCGGCACCGCTGCCATTGCGAGTGTCGTGGATGCGGACTTGAGGGTGCAAGGTTCGGGTGTTTGCTTCTCTTGTTCGCCGAGCATGAGGGCTGAACTGAGTGGATCAGGGACAACAAACGTGTTCGTCGTGGACGGATCGATTATCCCGATAAAGCCTGGATCGCATCCTTCGGTGATTCAGGGCTCTTTCGTCGATGTTCAAATGCTAACTTGATGGACACAGTCCATTATTTATGGGATCGGGGAGAAGGCTGCGGCGATGCTGAAGGCTTCCCCGCTCAGCGATGACGTCTAGGGGTCAGTATGGATATCAGTAGTGCCCCCATAATTACTACCTGTAATACTTTCGAATGTTTCGATATAATTGTAATGTGGTTAACGTTAGAAGGTGTGATGTCTCTTCCTAAGTCTAATCTTCGCCGCCGCACAAGACTTGGTCTGCATCAAGGACGGGGTTTCTCAATTTCTCTTTCATCTGGCCATAACGTCCAACGATAACCTTTCCGTAGAGAGCGATGATTTTTATAGATATAGATTAGGAGCCACAAGGCTAATGGTAGTAAATGAACGTCTAGGAAAACGAGTGATGACCGAGCGAGTGTGTGTATGCCGCTGGAAAGTCAAAAAAAGAATGAACACAACGGAGAAGAATTCTCCCGATACTCAAGTGAGCGCCATAGAAGGACAGCTCACGCCTTGTAGACTTTGCAGTCGTCGATAAAGGTCCACGCCGGTGCAGCGCCCCCGACGAAAGCCAGTTTGTCGCTGCCCGTGGCCACGACCGGCGCCTGCACGAAAGTGTACTCCTCCGTGTATCCGCTGCTGCCGCCGACGCGCTCCCCATTCCACAGAATATCGACCTTGGCCGCCGCCTCCACTCCCGGGCTCGCGAATCCCGACCAAACGAAGCATTGGACGACGTAGTTCGCGCCCTTGTCGGTCTGGAGCGGCTGCGCGGGAGTCAACATGCCGGCCTCATCGTCGTCGCTAAACGCAGCGCCGAGGAGGGCGGCGCCGTGGCCCGTGTGTGCGTACGTCGGGTTGAAGATGATCGAGGCGTCGGCCACACCGTTGGATGCGCTGCTCCCGATCCAGTTGGCGTAGGACTCGGTAACACAGAACTTGTCGCACGCGGTGTAGCCTTCGAAACCGCCGTCGATGATCGCGCTCTTGCGCGCATAGCCGCGCGAGAGGGTCACGACAAGGGAGCCTTGGCCGTAGTTGACGGCGGTGCTTTCGTCGGCCGCGAGGTAGTACTGCGGCAGGAGCGGTGTGAGTCTCAAGAGGAGAGGTAACCCAAGGAGGGGAAAGTGAGCTGCGTACCATGGAGCAGGTGTAGGTTGTGGGAACGCCATCGACTACCGCACGCCAGATGTTAAAGTACGCGCATCCGCCGCCGTTGGAGTCGACACCACGACCGTTGCAGAGCAGGGCACAAGCATCGACGTCATATTTGTCGAGGAAGGAGAAGCCCATGTACTATAGACAGGTTAGCATTGCAAAGGACAACGATATCGCCAGAAAAAAGAAGGGAGGGAGGTTGAAATGGGGTAGTCGGGAAGATTAGAAGGCACAACTCACTCCGGGAGCGTTGTTGGCGCCGCCTGTAGGCCCGAACACAAGCTCGTAGCCATCAGGTGTTTCGGGGGCGAGGATTTCATCCTGGTCCAGTCTCCATCCGCTGCTCTGCGTGATGTAGGTGAGGGGAACAGTCTCATTGCCGTCCTGCGGAATTGTGATGTTAAAAAAATAGGAAGTTCAGGGCAATATGCGTCCGTACTTGAGGATACGAAGCCTGTCCACCAAAGTTGATCTTCTCCACCGCGGTGTGGAAGTCTCCGTAGGCAGCACATTTAAGGTTGGACTTCTCGCCAAAGACAAAGTCGAGGAGGTAGTTGTTGAATTCGTAATACACGTTGACGAAGACTGGGATCGGTGTCAGCGGCGGTCATCGCAAGGGGAGATCAGATGAAAGTGGTACATACCACATCCTTTCACGGTGGAACACCAATCCAGGCAGCCCTGCACGTTGTACGTCGCGTTGTTGACGACGGTGTACGTGAGGTAGGCGGTGCCCTGGATCGACGCGTCGTGCTGATCAGCCGGGAGGCCGTCAAAGACCTTTTCGAACTTGCCCGCCTCACGCTTCGCAACACCATCGCCGACTATCGCTCGGTTGCGCGCATGGGATCCGAACGCGCGGGCTTTTTGGTGATGACGGCGACGACGTGTGCTGGCAGAGGAGGCATCGGCGCCGGTGCTGTTGGTGACGGTCTCGGCGATTGTGCTGTTGGTAACCGTTCCGTCGACGGCGGTGACAAGGGTAGGCGCCACCGCGGCGTTCGGCGGCGCGTCAGCCGGGGGCGCGATCTTCTGGTCGACCTGGCCCAGCGCGGTCTCGACAATGGCCGCGTTGTCGGGCTTGGGGTGGTCAACGTCGGTGGGGGTCTGGTGGGGAAGCCCCTGGTGCCCGGGCGGGACGATTGCGGTGGCCGCTATGAGGCGAGAGTGCATGAGTACAGAGAATCACTCAGGATGAGGGATGAATGATAACGCACAAAAAAAGAGGGCAGCAAGTGCAAGGAAACGTGTTGGGGACGGCATTGGGGTGAGAAGGTTGAATTAAAGTCCTGGAAAGAACAAAGGAATGTGCAGGTCCGGAAGGCTGAAGCTGAATGTCCTTCTTCGTGCCGCTTTGCTGCTTATAAGTGGTCGGTAATGAATGGTCGCCATCGGGGCGGAATTTGCACCGGGAGGAGGGGAGGTGAAACATACTTCGTGGTACCTACGTACGCTGGTGTCGCTAGTGAATTGAAGGGCAGTATGATGGATAGGTACAAAAAGGACATCAGAGACCTGGGCGTCTAGTAGGTAGCACCATTCAGATAAACAAGGGAATAGATTTGACAACGACGCTGATGGGAGATTTGAATCCACCGAAGCCTAGGATACACTATGTTCTTGACTCGGAAGAAGTAGAGACATGGCGCGCGAGATCACAGTGGAGGAAACCATCAGACGTCGAGCAAGGAGGCAATTGAGGTAGAATCCTTGAAAACGAAAGAATCTTGAGGGATATGCAAAGTAAGGTTCTGGTACGGAAGCGCCGCCCGAAACCAAGATGTGGTCTTCTGTATGGCGAGCGTGTCCCCCGAAGAACGAATAGTCAGTGCAGAGTGAAACAGACGGAATCCGCGGTTGGACATATTGACCGGGGCCTTTAGTTGTCTTGTCGATTTTTGTCATGACGGGATGAGGAAAGAACCGACTCGATCAGATCAATGTTTGGTCGTGTTTCGAGGGGATTGCCCAAGCAATGCCGAAGTCAGGTTGATATTTCTGTCAATGTTCGGTAGTTTTCTTGCGTTCAAATTCATCGGATATCTGGGCTGTGTAAATATTTATACGATCGGGATTTAGAGTCGAGACAATCGGAAGAATGCAAGAAGAATGAGTTGAAGTGGATGGAAGCGAACTCGAAGCAGGACGTGTACAGGATCGCAAGCAGACCAAGAACCAGGGTGGTTGGTTGTGTCTTCCGCGGAGGTCGGAAGATGGAAGTCAGCCCTTGACGACGATTTGATCCCGGATTCTGGAAGCGCTCGAGTGACCAGGCTAGGCTTCGAATACGAGAGACTGGAACACAAATCAAGGTCCAGCAGGTTCCCGATTTCCAAATTTCAACCATGCTGGATTGGCTGGGCCTCGTAGTTATTTTGTCACAAGAACCCGAGTCTTCCGGGATAATGGATTTTCTGCGCCAGACAACTTTTATCCATCCCACAGCTAACCTAGGATCGTGTGCGCTTTTTTGTATACCACGAGGCGGAATATGCCAGGCCATGTTAACGTTGTCATAAGGTTGCGAGGCAAACCTTTCGGCACTCCCAAATCACCGGCTTTCGTTCCTGGCGAGGGACAGTTACTGTGTCCACCTCGAAGTCGCGGGTCTGCGCGCTAGGTAAAAATCAGTGTGCATGGAATAATGACGCTCCCGTAAGTAATTTGTTCCTCCCACGGAACACTGAACCAAGCTTGAGCAAGAGCTACCCACTAAGCATCCTTATCTCAATGGTTTTTCGATTGAACTCATAGAGCCGGCTTCGGGGCTATCATCAATGTCAACCATTCAGGCATGCGAGTCGTACAATGCAATTTCCTGGCTAGAATCGCCTTGTGCTGGCGTGCGCTGTTGTATACCGTAAGGCGCAATATAATTGAAGGACCCAGGCCATGCTAAAGTTGTCATAAGGTTGCGAGGCAAACATGTCCTGTCCTTGCGGCACTTCCAAATCACCGGCTTTCGTTCCTGGCGAGGAACATTTGAGGTGTCCGTTGCCATCACCCCAAAGTCACCTATCGTGATAAGCGCTGGTATTGCGGAATGAACTTGACCATTTTTATTACCTGGTTGAACAGGAATCACCCTCCTTATAAAATTACACGGTCCGTCCGACGCTTTTTAACCCCCCGCTTCGCTTTTTCAAATTTCCGCGACCATGCCGGCCCCGCCGGCGTGCCTATTTGGGTTCAAAGCCCGCTGTGCCGATGTGCCGGCGTCTCAGCGCTTCGATTTGGCTTGAAATATGCTCAACGGTGTGGTTTGGCTTATTTTCCGGGGTCATTATCGCCTACATCCTAATCCACTCATTCAAAAGCACCTCATACGATACCATTGTGCCCATCGGGTCTGACAATGGCATTTATCTCTCTCCTCCCTTCGGAATTACCCAGGATTGTTACATACGCTAGTTTTGTGCATTC
Source organism: Mycena albidolilacea (assembly GCA_029282495.1). Lineage (NCBI taxonomy): Eukaryota > Fungi > Basidiomycota > Agaricomycetes > Agaricales > Mycenaceae > Mycena > Mycena albidolilacea. The sequence goes on along the minus strand of JARIHO010000115.1, from coordinate 79,698 downwards.
ATCCCATCTACAAGATACGATGAGGGAAAGGAGTTCAAAAGTAACTTACGGAACATCGCACCGCCACCGTCGGGCCGTCCCACGCAGATGACACATCCTGCTGATGACGATCGCCGCTCCTTGCCTCTCCCCACCATGTCGTCCGCGCCCCTTCCCTCAAATCGTTATCCCCTCGCCCACAGCACCGGCCGCCTCGAGATAATACCCACCGGCATCGACGTCGAGGCCGAATCCCGCTTGTACGACGATCTCGTCTTCGTGCGTCCATCTTTTCTCTTTTACTCCAAATTTAATCAATGCATTAGGATGCCTCCCCCATCGAGCCGCGGCCGAAAAGACCGTACTCCCCCGTCGCGCCGCCGAGCGTGTTCAGCAACGACATTTGGCTGGGCGACAACTGCGGCGAGAGCGCGGCGTTTGCGCGGGAGGTGCAGATCAGCGGGTGGACGAGCGTGGGCGATGCACATGGGCTTGGTGGAGCGTATGTCGGTACGTTCAGTCTAGTCACCATGCTTCAACCTTTTTTGTGCTCACATGTCGCCCCATGGCCAGTGTACGACTGCGTCATAAAAACGAAGGAGGGCACCCCGATCCACGCGCACAAGCGCTACAGCGACTTTGTTGTCCTCGAGACCGAGCTGCTACGCACGCTCCCGGTGCGTCCTTCGCCCATTCTCTCGTCTTCTTGCGCCGGCGCTTATTTTACTCTCATTCCCTGCACCCAGCGCGCCTCCAGGCCCTCCGTCCCCGAGCTCCCGCCCAAGGCCCCCCTCGCGCGGTACCGCGCCGCCTTCCTCGCCCGCCGCCGCCGCGCCCTCGAGCACTGGCTCGCCGCCGTCCTGCTGCACCCCGACGTCGGCGGGTGCGAGGCCGTACGGCGCTGGGTCATGAGTTAGTCGGATCGAAGCGTCGAATCAATCATCCTCCGTGCGCGCGCACGCGGACAAAATTATCCTACTACTTATTTTTACTGCATAGACGATTGTATCGATACGCCGTGTACATAACTTAAATCTCGACGAGGAACAAGAAATCTCACAAGAGGTTTTTGTGTCGTTGTTCGCCGTGGGGACTCCAGCTGACCCCGATAATCCTAGACTGGCATGAGATGGTGGCCTGCGATCCACACTGTATTACTTGTAATTCCAATTTTCTAGTTTGCGAGACCCCGATGTTTGCCGGAAGTTGAAAGAAAGCTACTTCAGTGCCAACCGAATGTGCACGCACTGGCGGGTATTCGGGCCCCGAACCAGGCCGAGCACCGTCTAATCTTGCGCCACTGGCCAGTACCCGTTGACGTTGATCGGCGACTCGACGGGGATCGGCCAGCGTCCGCGATTGTGTGCGAGACGAGCGCCGACAGAATATATATCGTTCGGAGGGTTTCAGGACGGTGTTCATCGAGCATCGAGACGCCGCTGGACAGCCCTGCATAGTCTGCATCGTGTATAAAGGTCCGGCGACCCATCACGCTCGACACATAAACCCCATGTGTTATTTCCCATTCCCGTTAATGCTGTTTGCGGTTTGTCTTATGCACTATGCGAGTGCGCTGGCTGTTCGGGACACCCAACTTTCCCCATTGATGCTTGGGTCTGGTGGGCGGCGGGCGGTCACGAACGGGAATGCGGTGTTCACGCTCACGAGCAATGGGATAGTTGAAAACGAGAGCAACGTGCGGATAAGCGGGCTTTCCCTCACTCCAACTCATCTAATTCTGGCCCTGCTCGTGATATTCAACAAATATCACTGTCAACGGCCGCAGTGAGTCTCCTGACCCAAAGACCTGATTTTTCTTCTGGAGTGCGCGCGGTAGACATCACCCTTTTCGTCTGAAGTTCTGATGCATAATAAATAGGTATGGGGAATTTCTGGTCCAACAAGCGGCCAGACAGGCGCTACTCGACGTTATCGAGCACAAATCCGGCAAACCCCCCTCCCAATCGGTGCTGCAGGAAATACCAGCTCAACCGAACCCATCGGATACGGACATCATCAATAAGAGTTACTCCGGCAGCGGATTTGGATTTGAATTTGATGGCGGATTTGGATTTGATTCCCTTACGTGACGTAGTAGTAAACAGGATGATCTAAAGGCATAAAATGCATTCTGGCTCCCTCAGTTGTGGAACAGTCATCCTCAGAAGTGGGGGAAATTGAACAGAAATATTTACATTCTTGGAATATGTAAAACTCTCGAGGGAAAACGATAGATAATGAGTGAGATTCTGCGCCGAGCCCATCAGAACACTAAATCTTACTGCACTGCAGCTTTTACCAAGCCATTTTTCATGGGATCTGGGAGATACACTTGAAGGGAATGTAGAGCAAAAAAATTTGGGGGCAAAATCGGGGCAGAAAGACCACAGAACAAGTACATCAAGGTAAGCCCGATGATTCAAACTCCGCTCAATACATTGGAATCTCTGTGTGTCCCGTCCCGCCTCGATTTCGACCGGTGTTTTGTTTTTGCATTGGAGGCTTTAAAAAGATTTTGAATTACTCCCTCCAGTTCCCATGAGAAAATCTTCACTGAAAACTACAGTGAAACAAATTTTGTAGTCACTTTAATGGTTTTCGGCCCTCGGAGTAGCACTTTAGTCAATATCCACTGGGTTTCTCTCAGGATTTTTCCATATCTCAGACTCAAATACCTGTCGGTTGAATTTCCGCCACCTCCAAAGACCATTGGACAAGAGATGAGTGAATGTGAAAGCATTTTGTGGTTCTAGATCACATTGAAGTACGGCCATCAATCTTTCGGCACTCGTCACGTAAGGGCATCAAATCCAAATCCAAATCCGCTGCCGGAGTAACTCTAAGTAATGTGTTTCGCTCGCTTGGCAACATCGCTCGTTCAGAGTCACTGTGCCAAACACCGAGGGAACCGGTGTTATATCATAACCTTATTCAGCTCTCGGTGTGAGCCGAAAGTTAATATGGATCGCCATTTTGACGAAAACTTTCGCAGGTGTCAGGTGTCCCTCCATCTGCTCAAAAGTTCTATATGCTCTGTATACTGTACAATTTCGACCAGGTACTGTGCAATTTCGTTCAATTCGGCACGGGTTGTGACCCGTGACCCAAAATACCAATTCGGCACTTCGGCAACCAACAAAGTTTGGCGTGACACCTCCAAAAATTCGGCATTCAAGACGGAAATTTTCGAAAATTCTACCTTTTTTGCACCTCCGAGGGAGATTTGGCCCTGATGTCACACATTTTACATTTGGCACTGGGTGCTGTGACCCGTGACCGAAACCAAAATTCATCGCGGCACAGGGGGTGCGTGACGCGTGACCGCCGAATTGAACGAAATTGCACAGTATTCGGTCACGGGTCACAGACACACCAGCAATTGCCAAGTTTTGGAAGACCCGACGTTGATGACGACACACTAAGTGTCGAAATCAATGTCGGGACAGATGAAATTTAACCTGAATTGTTAAGTCTCAGTCTGTTTGATATGGTATCTGAGATCAATAGAAAAAAAACTGCTTTCAGTTGGGCCGAAGCAGAGCCGACATGCAAAGTAACAGATTACAATTCAGGGTGACTGAGATCCAGAATGGAAACTTAGTATCTAGGTACTGGAAAAAGTGCAGCCAAAACTTAAGATGTCGACTGGACTGAAAGCAGAACTGAAACTACAAGTTTCAGTTCTCATTTCAGTCCACACAAAACCCGAAGTTTCGATGCAACTGAAATTCCATCCGCGGATGATCCACTGACAATCCGCAGATGATCCGCAGATGATCCACTGCTCATCTGCGGCCTGTCCGCTGCTTGTCTGCTGCTCATCTGCTGCCCATCTGTTAACGGTCAACTGGGGTGGTCAGTGTCTAGGGATGTTAGCATGGAGAGTAGGGCCAGCCACATTCCAAAATGTGCTACAACTTTACTGGGGTTGGGATAAATGATGCCAGAGATGTTTTACCATGCTACCACAACACCTAGGTATTTTGCGGGGGTGATCCCTTGCAGCACCAGTGCTGCCTCTTGAAGGGATTCTATCTGCATGGAAGTTAGTATTTCTCTTTCAAAGACTGAGTTAATAGTATAAAGAAGCACAATGAACAAGATGAAACCAAAGATTAAGAAAAGAAGGGGAAAACAAAAGACACCATGACACACTGGAGCCTGTAACTCCCATGTAAGCATCTCATACAGCAGATAAACCTCTGCAGTGATTTTGGGTGAAAATTGCATTGGGTTGGAGAGGATGAGGCAGCCGATCACATTTTGGCCAAGCAGATGTCATCCTAGGATGTTTTCCACACAGATGTGAGTGAAAATTGGATGTGATCAGGGATAATGAGGCAGGGAATCAAATTTCAGGATGTTTGCCAGGGTGGATGTGATCAGAGACGATAAGGCAGCGTACCAAATTTTGGCCAAGTGGATGTTGTCCTAGGATGTTTTCTGCAGTGGATTTGAACAACAATTGCAGAGGATGAGGCAGTGGAGCAAATTTTGGCTGAGTGGATGTTTTCCATGGTGGATGCGATCAGAGAGCACGAGGCAGAGGATCAAATTTTGGCCGAGTGGATGCTGTCCTAGAATACTTTCTGCTGTGGATTTGAATAGAAATTGGATACGATCAGGGAGGACAAAGCAGCAGATCACATTTCAGCCGAGTGGATGTAGTCCTAGGATGTTTTTTGTGGCAGATTTGAATAACAATTGCAGGGAATTGCGCAGGATAAGGCAGTCAATCAAATTTCGGCCAAGTGGATGTTGTCCTAGGATGTTTTTCACCGTGGATCTGAATAAAAATTGAATGTGATCAGGGAGGACAAAGCAGCAGATCATATTTTGGCCAAGTGGACATAGTCCTAGGATGTTTTCCATGGCAGATTTGAATAAATTACAGGGGATTACAGAGGATGAGGCAGCAGACCAAATTTTGGCCGAGTGGACATAGTCTTAGGATGTTTCCATGGTGGATGTAATCAGAGAGGACAAGGCAGCAGATCAAATTTTGGCCAAGTGAATGTTGTCCTAGGATGCTTTCTGCTGTGGATTTGAACAAAAATTGGATGGAATCAGGGAGGACAAGGCAACAGATAACATTTCAGCTGAGCGGATGTAGTCCTAGGATGTTTTCCATGTCAGATTTCAATAACAATTGCAAGGGATCACAGAGGATGAGGCAGCGAACCAAATTTCAGCTGAGCGGACATAGTCCTAGGATGTTTTCCGTGTCGGATTTGAATAACAATTGCAGGGGATCACAGAGGATGAGGCAGCGGACCAAATTTCGGCCGAGTGGATGTAGTCCTAGGATGTTGTTCATGGTGGATGTGATCAGAGAGGACAAGGCCGAGGATCAAATTTCGGCCAAGTGGATCTCGTCCTAGGATGTTTTTCACTGCGGATTTGAATAAAAATTCAATGTGATCAGGGAGGACGAAGCAGCAGATCACTTTTTGCCTGGGTGGACGTAGTTCTAGGATGTTTTCCTTGGTGGATTTGAATAAAAATTGCAGGGGATTGCTGTTATGACCGGGCAACTCTTCCTCGGCTCCGGCGTATCCTCTGACCTATTCTCCGACCTCGGAGCTTCGGCTCCAACTTACTCATTTATCTCGGATGTGACCTGTACTTAGTCCTAGGATGTTTTCCATGGTGGATGTAATCAGAGAGGACAAGGCAGCAGATCAAATTTTGGTTGAGTGGATGTCATCCCAGGATGTTGTCCATGTTGGATGTGATCAGAGAGGATGAGGCCGAGGATCACATTGACGCTGAGTGGATGTTGTCCTAGGATGTTTTCACTGCAGATTGGAATAAAAATTGGATGCGATCAGGGAGGATGAAGCAGTGGATCATATTTCGGCCCAGTGGACGTAGTCCTAGGATGTTTTTCATGGTGGATTTGAATAAAAATTGCACAGGATTGCAGCCGAGTGGATGTTGTTCTACATAGAATGCTTTTCCGCTGTGGATTTGAATAAAAATTGGATGCGATCAGGGAGGACAAAATAGTGGATCATATTTCGGCTGAGTGGACATAGTCCGAGGATGTTTTCCATGGCGGATTTGAATAACATTGCAGGGGATTGTGGAGGATGAGGCAGCAGAGCAAATTTCGGCCGAGTGGATGTCATCCTAAGATGTTGTCCATGGTGGATGTGATCAGAGAGAGGACAAGGCCGAGGATCACAATTCAGCCCAAGTGGATGTCGTCTTAGGATGTTTTTCACTGCAGATTTGAATAAAAATTGGATCTGATCAGGGATGATGAAGCAGCGGATAACATTTCAGCCCAGTGGATGTAGTCCTAGGATGTTTGCCATGGTGGATGTGATCAGACAGGATGAGGCAGTGAATCAGATTTTTGCTGAAAATTGGATGTGAGCAGAGAGGATAAGACACCAGATCAAACATTGGCCAGGTGCTTGTGTCTTCTGAGCGGTGATGTGGTTACTGTTTGCTGCCTCATACTTGCCAGTCAGGCAAAGTGAACTGCTTCCACTCCAGGGCCACAGTCAAACTTCCCCACTGTTATGACACTGCACTTTCTGAACCATTCGAAATCCTTCCGAACCCTTCGGCCGATCATCTGAACCTCAGATCCTCAATTTGCCTTATGCCAGACATGGCTTGCTCTGTCACTTCCTCAATTCTCACCGTGGTAGACTGAAACGATTCTCGGCGTCGGAAAACGGTAGGTGAGTGCATGCTGCTACCACCAGAGCGTTGATCATACTCGTGGAAATCCATGACCTGAGGATAGGTCTGACCGGGATATTGAGTACTGGTCGGAGATAAGCTGCCCATCCAGGGACGGAGAGCAGCGCTGCGCGCTTCAGTATCGAGAGGTGGCCTCAACCACATAGTTGGAGCATTAGGCTGCAGAGGCCAGAACTCCTCGAAATGAGGTTGGGTGTGTGTGCCAATTTCCGGCGGTGAAGAGATGATGCCAGAGACGTTTTCGAAGGTGAGCTATCCAGGAACTCGGATTGGAACAATGGTGTCAAAATTGTGTGAACGCTGTCAGTCCCCAAGCTGGGGGGTTGGAACGAGGTGGCTGTAAGATTGAAAAGCCAAATTAGGTTGAGTTGATAATACTGTTATATCCGTGTTGAGGAAAAGGGACAGAGCCGAAGTCGGAGGATAAGTCGGAGGTCGGGTTGGAGCCGAGGTTGGAGCCGAAGTCGGAGATAGGTCGGACGTAGGAAAGTAATACCACGAAGACGAGCTGGTACACCAAACTAATTGGCTTCAAGTCGAGGGATTCAGAAGGAAGAGCACAGAGCAATGCTGAGGCAAAGCACGTTAATTATCAACTGAAGTTACACTGGTAATAACTACGTATTTATGCTAAGTACGGAGGTATTCCAAATGTAGAAAGAAGTATAGTAAAGACAATAAGAACTATAGAGACAATAAGGGAGAAGCATAGATGCATAGGTCATATGGTTGATTTGGGGAAACACTTAGAAGACCTTCATTGCGTAAAACCCCAAGGGTGTGCGTCAACGGAAACTAGCCGGACACAACAGAGATTGTCGGACACGAGTTGGAGTACAGGTCACATCCGAGATAAATGAGTAAGTTGGAGCCGAAGCTCCGAGGTCGGAGAATAGGTCAGAGGATACGCCGGAGCCGAGGAAGAGTTGCCCGGTCATAACAGCAATCCCCTGCAATTTTTATTCAAATCCACCAAGGAAAACATCCTAGAACTACGTCCACCCAGGCAAAAAGTGATCTGCTGCTTCGTCCTCCCTGATCACATTGAATTTTTATTCAAATCCGCAGTGAAAAACATCCTAGGACGAGATCCACTTGGCCGAAATTTGATCCTCGGCCTTGTCCTCTCTGATCACATCCACCATGAACAACATCCTAGGACTACATCCACTCGGCCGAAATTTGGTCCGCTGCCTCATCCTCTGTGATCCCCTGCAATTGTTATTCAAATCCGACACGGAAAACATCCTAGGACTATGTCCGCTCAGCTGAAATTTGGTTCGCTGCCTCATCCTCTGTGATCCCTTGCAATTGTTATTGAAATCTGACATGGAAAACATCCTAGGACTACATCCGCTCAGCTGAAATGTTATCTGTTGCCTTGTCCTCCCTGATTCCATCCAATTTTTGTTCAAATCCACAGCAGAAAGCATCCTAGGACAACATTCACTTGGCCAAAATTTGATCTGCTGCCTTGTCCTCTCTGATTACATCCACCATGGAAACATCCTAAGACTATGTCCACTCGGCCAAAATTTGGTCTGCTGCCTCATCCTCTGTAATCCCCTGTAATTTATTCAAATCTGCCATGGAAAACATCCTAGGACTATGTCCACTTGGCCAAAATATGATCTGCTGCTTTGTCCTCCCTGATCACATTCAATTTTTATTCAGATCCACGGTGAAAAACATCCTAGGACAACATCCACTTGGCCGAAATTTGATTGACTGCCTTATCCTGCGCAATTCCCTGCAATTGTTATTCAAATCTGCCACAAAAAACATCCTAGGACTACATCCACTCGGCTGAAATGTGATCTGCTGCTTTGTCCTCCCTGATCGTATCCAATTTCTATTCAAATCCACAGCAGAAAGTATTCTAGGACAGCATCCACTCGGCCAAAATTTGATCCTCTGCCTCGTGCTCTCTGATCGCATCCACCATGGAAAACATCCACTCAGCCAAAATTTGCTCCACTGCCTCATCCTCTGCAATTGTTGTTCAAATCCACTGCAGAAAACATCCTAGGACAACATCCACTTGGCCAAAATTTGGTACGCTGCCTTATCGTCTCTGATCACATCCACCCTGGCAAACATCCTGAAATTTGATTCCCTGCCTCATTATCCCTGATCACATCCAATTTTCACTCACATCTGTGTGGAAAACATCCTAGGATGACATCTGCTTGGCCAAAATGTGATCGGCTGCCTCATCCTCTCCAACCCAATGCAATTTTCACCCAAAATCACTGCAGAGGTTTATCTGCTGTATGAGATGCTTACATGGGAGTTACAGGCTCCAGTGTGTCATGGTGTCTTTTGTTTTCCCCTTCTTTTCTTAATCTTTGGTTTCATCTTGTTCATTGTGCTTCTTTATACTATTAACTCAGTCTTTGAAAGAGAAATACTAACTTCCATGCAGATAGAATCCCTTCAAGAGGCAGCACTGGTGCTGCAAGGGATCACCCCCGCAAAATACCTAGGTGTTGTGGTAGCATGGTAAAACATCTCTGGCATCATTTATCCCAACCCCAGTAAAGTTGTAGCACATTTTGGAATGTGGCTGGCCCTACTCTCCATGCTAACATCCCTAGACACTGACCACCCCAGTTGACCGTTAACAGATGGGCAGCAGATGAGCAGCAGACAAGCAGCGGACAGGCCGCAGATGAGCAGTGGATCATCTGCGGATCATCTGCGGATTGTCAGTGGATCATCCGCGGATGGAATTTCAGTTGCATCGAAACTTCGGGTTTTGTGTGGACTGAAATGAGAACTGAAACTTGTAGTTTCAGTTCTGCTTTCAGTCCAGTCGACATCTTAAGTTTTGGCTGCACTTTTTCCAGTACCTAGATACTAAGTTTCCATTCTGGATCTCAGTCACACTGAATTGTAATCTGTTGCTTTGCATGTTGGCTCTGCTTCGGCCCAACTGAAAGCAGTTTTTTTTCTATTGATCTCAGATACCATATCAAACAGACTGAGACTTAACAATTCAGGTTAAATTTCATCTGGCCCGACATTGATTTCGACACTTAGTGTGTCGTCATCAACGTCGGGTCTTCCAAAACTTGGCAATTGCCGGTGTGAGAGCCCGCCGAATTGAATACTTGGCAAATATGTCCCAGGTCACAGCGATTTTGGATCGATGTTTTTGAGCTTCGGTGTCCCAAATAAGCAATTCTTCGCGCCAGCGGCGCCGGAATTCTGCCCAAAAAGACAACTCAAATACTTCAGATCTGAATACTTATGGTCACAGGTCACAATGGGCTAATACTTGGTTGAAATTGTACAGTATGGTCGTAGTCCAACGTCAAGGATCATATCAGTGACAAACTGCGAAGCGAAATGGTCAGCTTTGACGCAAGATTACAAATGAAATATTGACCTAAGTGGCCAATGTTTTGTGATGCATGGGTGGAAGGGCATCCTAGCTTCCTACTACGACAAAGCCCTCTGTGGTTTGGTGCAGTGACTGTAGAGAATGAAGTTCTTTCTGGAAGAACAAATGTGAGTAAATAACATGGAAGTGAAACAATTGTAAACATGCCCGTGCATGCCAGCCACAGAATTTGGCCGTCTGGGAGATTGATTTTTCTCCATTCACACCCTTGAAAACATATTCAAGAACCTAGTTCATGGTAAGGCTCTCGTGTCTACGTGAGATATTTGACCTGCGTGCCAGACAGCAGCAAATTAATGATGTTGAAAGACCTGGATAGCGCAGGCTTGACAGGAGGTTTTGAGCCAATTCCTTTTTGGGTAAACTGACTACATATGATGTAGATTTATGTACCAAAATTTTGAGCTCGTAATATGCCCAGAAGTGGTAGGATAAGGGAGCATTTCGCTTCCGTGTTGCGTTTCACTTCGCAGTTTGTCACTGTAATAGACAAATGTTTTGGTGGAGTCATTGCGCTTCTCCAAAGATGTAACATTCTGGTATTTTCCTGTCAGGCATTAGGAGACATGGTCACTGAGACCAACATCCACAGTTACACTAAAGAGATATGCTATTTAGAGCTACTTTGTCTTGCCAAGCGAAATTTCCCATATGAGAGCTTCTACTTAGGACTAATCACTATCTCTTAGGTGTCTGTTCACTGTCAGGCTCAATACACCCTGTGGTGGATCAGTGCATATCCAGTCGGAGCTCGCTGTGTCATCCATACTGGGAAGTACTTCGAATGCGGTATCCCTGAAGAGCTACGGACTGGGAGCTTCTGCTCCAGACATTGAAACACTGACTATGGGGCTGGCAGTGAAATAACCACAGACACAAACCTTGTAAATGAATACGCGGTTCGATAATGCAACTACAACAACTCAAACACTATAGTCCTCGTGCAAGTTCGGGGTTCCAATCCAGTATAGATTGTGGCAATTTGAACTTTAATTCTCTTTGAGAAGCAAGACTTTACAGGTCTACAAGTCGTATAGATAAAACTTGCTCGAATCCGTTCTAGGCGCAATCGCGATAGATAGACAAGATTTTATGTTCAACGGTTTTGTATGATGTGGGTCTAGGTTTGGAGATAGTACTCCGATGCGTAAAGCAAGTGATTCTTATGAATTCCGATTCCAAATAGTATCCGCGATTGCTAATCCTTGCGAGATTACAACCAATTGTCAAGTCTGATCCGTTTCCTTATATTCCACGCGTCCGTTCCTGTTAATCCAATATGTCCACGCGTCGTTTATAAAGATCCAAATCCAACACAGATAATATTCAAACAGGGAAAACAAACGAAACTTGGTATAGCTTCTGGGTGTCTCCGAATGAATGACTACTCTACCGGTTAAGCGTGAAGTCTAGTAACTTCGCGTCCAACAGGTGGGGTGAGATTCACTGGCGTCCCTCCCATAACCATCCACTTAAATACGTTACAGGATTCTAAATATAAACGAGACAGATACAAACATGCAATAGGGTTCAGGGTATATGACTAGTGGTACGGCAGCTAGCTGATGAACTCCTGTCGGATATCAGGCGATTAGTAAAATTGAGAGAGATTTGTAAGAAACATCAACAAGCCGAGCTTAGCGATGAGTCAAGATCTACATCGCTTAGAAGGACGTGATGGGATATTGTTGATATGTCAACTTTTAGCCGACCTCCTTGTCAGCACTCTGTTACCCTCCTTGGTAACCATCCGCTCAAATGGTTCCGCCTTGAACCGCTTAAGTGATTTGTCTGAAAATCGTGATAGCCGCCGCTTCCTAGTACCCGAGTACAGTTCCTTAGTCATTTGTTAGATCGACCAGGCCCAGTCCTCTCTTGGCAGTTCTGGAGACGTCAGATGATGTCCAAAATGATCCCTCTGGTTCAGAAGGATGTTCCCTCATAATAGGCCCTTAGTCAGGGATGTGCAGTAGCCCCAATCCGTTTCCAGGATGGTAAGGCACTTTCCGTGATTGCTCCATTAGCGACTTCCCACTTCAACCCTTTACCAGGATTGTTGTCCAGCGCCTTTCTAATGGTTCGAGACACATTATATCCCTCTTAGCTAACTGCTCAGGCCAGCATTAACTCTTTGTGAGATGACGTTGTAATGTAGTGAAGTACATTATAGTATGTTGCAACTCGAGCAGATTTGAATAAATGCCCGGGTGCCCCAATACCAGGTCTGTCAGCGGGAGTTCAGATTCTTGTAGGTCTGTAGCCATCTCTTGACCACCAGGCCGTGCCGGAAAATTTCTAGACTCTCGCTGCACTGGCCATCACGCAGCCGTGCCTCGGCAACAAGCCCAGGCACAGAGAGCGGCGGTGCGGATTGGAGAGGCGACAAGCTGGATGGCAAGAAGAGGGGGGCACGCTCAGCCTCAGCAGGGTCCACCGGATCTACGGCCATTGCAAGGCATTGAAGGGCGCCAGGGGAGTACTTGCGCTGCATCAGCCGCAGCTTCTTGATTTGACGGGAAACCTGTGTGCACCGCATCACGAAATCGGTGAGCTCCTTAGTGGTAGGAGATCTGTTGGCCTGTAGGTCGGCAGCAAGCTGACACCTGGTCTAAGAATTAGCCAGAGTCGCAAGAAACCGCAGAAAATGTGAAGGAAAGAAACAGGACGTACTGTTGCCCCTCGATTTCTAGCCCGAGCATCAGGTACTCGGTCATGGTCTCATCGGCGGCCTCAGGCACGGCCGCAGAGGCCTGCTCGTGTTCTTGGTCCTCGCGCATCAGCTCCAGCTTGACATCCTTTAAAGTCGGACCTGGAGAAGGAGCAGCATGTCAGCGCAAGAAAAAAACGGCGCTAGTAAGAGAAAACCCGTTACTTACCAGCATGAGGCAGCTGGTAGGGGTTAGCCACCAACACCCCGGTCTCAAAGTCGTTGACCACCTGCTTCCAGGCAGTGACCTCACCCTCCTGTGCCAGGGTGAACTCCTGAAGAGCGTCCTTTTGCCGCACAAGCTCTTTCCGGGCCTGGAGCAAGCGCTTCCACAGAGTCGTCCCTAGAAGATAAGGGTAAGGGGTGGTGCAGCAGCAATCGAAGGGAGGAAAAAACACTCACCCATCCCCACAACCTTGCCCCAATTCCAGTGGTGCCAGAAGTCGTCCAGCATGTCCTAGCGCGATCCTGGACCCATTTCCCTCGTGCTTGCCCCCATCAGCCCACTCAACGACCAGATCCTTTCGATTCCCTCTATGTCAGCTTGCGCTGAGCCCAGGATGTAAAGCAACGAAAAGAAGTCTTGACAAAATTTCAGGTGGCCCAGAATGTGGAGCTTGGGGATGACAAATTTGACGAAGTAATGGGCGAGCTGGAAGCGCAAGGCAGGCGGGAGCTTCAAGAGGCGCTCACGCAGGCTCTTCGACCATTGGCACATGACATCGTACGAGAGCAAGAAAAACAACAAGTCGCGGAGGTGGCGCCAGGCGCTGGCAACGATATAGTCCATGTTACCATACCTAAGAAAGAGCCAAAGGTCAGCCAGCTCATCGTTAGGGCTACCGAGGCCAGACGTACTTCTCTCCAGCCTGGAGATCCCTCACACCCTTCTTGTAGACGATCTCGTGGCGGCCGCAGGTGACCATGCCGCAGCCCATGGCGGCATAGCCCTGGGAGTACTTGGTGTTGGCATGGTCTAGAGCAGCCAACCCAGTGCAGGTGCTCATCTGAGAATGCTCAGCACTAGCCCCGCCTACTCAACAGCAAAGGCTTACTCACCTCCTTCTGCTCTCCCAGGGTCTTGACGAAATCCTCGTAGGTAAAAGACCGGACAAAATACACCCACCCGTCTTGGAGACTTGGGTCTCTCAGCTAACTCGATATTCTCTTCCTCTTGAGCCGAAAACACGCATCAATCGCTAAGAAGATTGTGTACAAATATCTGAAAGAAATCAGGATCAAGTGCTTTGCAGACAAAGGAGAAGCTACACACCTAAATTCCACTGGCGCGTTCTCCCATCCCTCAGGAAGATTAACCCCTGCTTTGGGGCATGTGATACAGTCCACGGCAAGCTCCCCCTGGTGGGTTTCCACGGTGCGTCAGTTCGGCTCATTGCCCATGCCCCCATGTTTGAGAGCGCGCAAGTTGCGCCACTGTCACACGACCCGAAGTATGAGCGGGTAACGCCGCTGAGACTGCATGTAAGACCGCAGCAGGCATAAAGGCGGCAAGTACATACCTTGAAGGCCTTACGTCCCGTATTATCCATGAGCTTTTCGAGTGCGTTGGAAAAACGGTAAACCGTCGTTTTGCCTTGAAGGCTGACGGCATGGAAGAGCTTGAGGGCGGCAATGGTAATGGCGCTCTGGGGATTATTGGGCATGGCGGGGAACCAACCATAGGAGAGCAGTTGCTCCCAGCGCGCCTGCCCTGTCAGGGGAACCCCCGCTTCGGACGGTTTTCCATCCGGACCCAATCCGGATGCTCCGGATGCTTTGGGCGCTTTGGGCGCTTCTCCGGATGGTTTTCCGCCCGGCGCTCCGGACACTTCTGTGCCCTTCTATCCGACCGCCAAACCACCCGGGACATCTGTCCGCTCTCGTTGGCACGTGCTGTGCGATCAGGCCCACGATCATTGTAGATACCTCCGGACACGTGCTACTGGGTAGTTACCAACTAGTATATAAGGTTTCGCCTAGCGTGGGAATCCTCATCCTTTCTTCTCTTCGGATTCCCCCGCTAGGTGCGTAGTATTTCCGCTCCTGTATTTTAGTACCTATATTTATTCTTCGGATTCCCCCGCTAGTTTCCGCGCCCTGCGCCGAGCTTAAGGTTGCCCTTACATGCCCCCCACTACGTTGGCATTGGCAAAAGTCTACAGCGACGTGGTGAAACCCGTTCGGCACGATCACCACAAATTTGTCACGGCCTGGTTGAGCATGAGGGCAAGGTCGGTTGTCGGCATGCCCGAGCTGCACCCTCAGCCCGAGTTGTCGTAGTTCACAGTGCTCGAAAAAAGTCCCATTCCATGCTTACCATAAGGAAAGCAACCGAAAAGGTAAGCTACCATAGGAAGAAAGATAGCGGGGAGCTCACCTCAATGCGACACAGTGGACGGAGGCTATGGCCCTCCACCAGACATTCACAACAGAACATCTGCGTGCCGAAGCACTCGCTGCAGCGGTATGTCCCAGGCTGGCCGCAGGGGCAGCAAGGTTCCTGGCCCATGAATCCCTCCTGAGTGACAAGCACCCGCAGGTATTCATCACGAAAATTGGCCACCCAATGGCGAAGAGGATCATCCTACCTTGTATTCAGCGCAGTCGGCAAGATGGCAAAGAAAAAACGCACCATGGTCGCATACCGTTTGTGTTTGCGTTTTTGCTGCGGCGCTGTGTTGGAGTCTGTTCCAAAGGTCTCGTCCAGTGGCAAATCCAGCCAGTTGGCATTGTCGACATCGACAGGAGCGGCAGTGGATGTGCTGCCGCGCTCCCACTGAATCGGCACGGTCGGACAGCTGTGCGTCTTCCGTCAGCTGTGAGATTTCCCGTGTGAGCACCAGAAGAAAGAGTCGAGGAGGATGGCCGGAGATCGTGGCCAAAGATCGCGAGCGGAAATGGGTTTTTTGCTTTCTTTCTTTTCGTGTACGTGCTGTCCGAGAGGCGTTGCATGGTAGGCAAGAATGGTCACGTGGACTTGTTTAGAGAACATAACACAACAAGTACTGGGAGACAAAAAAAATTGGTTCATGATCGATTCATGGGGAGGTCATATAAGAGCAGTAAGTAGATGAGTTTTTCGCAACGACTCTGGATTTCCTAGCAGCAGCTCTAGTCTACATCGGAGAAATCCGAAATATCGTAACATTCGAGCGTGAATTCTTCTGCGTGCTCGAACGCACCACGGACCGTTGCAGTGACTTCCACTTTCCGGAAGGAGCCGTCTACTAGACCACGGCGCGCAGCGGCAGAGGCGAGTTTTCTGCAATGCTATTAACTAAATCACGTTGACCACAGGCACAAAGACACTCACTGGTCCGCATAAATGGTAGTATCCTGGCCCCGAGAGTAGACATACAGGGGCTTACGGGTGCGTGTGGGTGTGGAAGGAGCCGAAGTCGAGATGTGTTTCCGCATTGGGGTGGCAGGCACCAGCTCACCGATCTTGCCCTCGGGATAAGGGACCAGGGGGTGCAATGGTGTTGAAGGGCGTGGCATAGCCGCAATGGGACGCACGTTGACAGACGTGCTAGGACGAAGGCGGAGATTGAAGGCGCTAGTTGCGGCAGACCAGCCGACATATTTCTTGTGTATGCTCCCTTTGAATTTATTTACCTGGAAAGATGTGTCTTCCCTGCTTGCTGTGAGCTACAACCACCATAATACATCCATGGATTCTGGAAGCGCACCAGTGTGTGTATATGCCAGGAACAAACCCACGCGTAACAACGTAAAAGTCCCAGCTCTCAGAGCCATGAGTGTGCTCGAAACCCTTCCGAGGGTAAAAACTTGAGTCATCGTCAAGTTTGAGTTGCTCAAACGCGTTGTTGACCACGGTATGCATGCGTGTTAGCAGTGTGGTGTGGTCCAGGTCATGTGCTCGACCTGGGCACTTCATGACACAGTTTTGATGACACACCGTCGAACTTCCTCAGAAACGTGGATTGCAGGCACGTCCGGTAGCCTGAAGAACAGATAACATGAGATACTGAGCTACACATAAATATATATATTTTACCGAGGTATAATTGACCCCGCCCACTTTTTTTTCATGCATCTTTTGAAGAGTTGGCCCAGTTGGCGGAAATAAAGTCGACCAAGCGCAGGTAGGCTCATTTCTTAGATTTGTTGACTCCTTGGAGTACTTATTACCTGTTAAGTCCGAAATAAAAATAATTTGAGTCTTGAAACGACACCAACACAATATTTCTGCACAAGTTGGATTTTCACTGTTTGGGTTATTGTGGTCCAATGGAGACAGCACCGGGCTTGGAAATTGAGAATAAGGCATTGAATATGCACAGAGACATCTTACGTCCTCGAAATGTTCGAAAGATTTGTGGTTTTTGGTCATCTAGTGCTGCAGGTTGCCGGATATGGCGAAAGAGAGGTAAGGTGAAGAAGCAGCAGGCTTGGAAATTGAGAATGAGGCATTGAACACACATAGAAACATTGTACGTACTCGAAATGTTTGAAAGATCTGGGGTTTTGGGTCATCTAGTGCTGCAGGTCATCGGATAGGGCGAGAGAGAGGTAAGTTGAATTTCAAGGTTCGATCAAAGTTCGACGAAAGTTTAGAACCAAAAGTTTACTGGAATTGCTGTCATTTCATTGCTGTCATTTCATTAATATACATGCCTTAGGTGCCTTAGGTGCCTATCTTAGGAGTCCTTTTAGGTTCATTTTCTGGAAGACTTTGTGTTGTGTTATGATCCCCTGGGATGTGACTTGAGACGAGCGGTGGATAAGATAGCGGTAGCTGCCTAGTTTTGCCTGGGTATTGCGTATGAGGTGGAGATATAATAGATAACTGATATATACTTATTGGTTAGTTTTGAGCATGGTAGAAGTTCAAGGTTGCAAGTATCGATGACTCCGAAATCGCCTAACCAAAATGATCACCCTATCTTTGCGGGCGCTTGCTTAGATGCCAATGTACCAGCTCAAAATCTCGCTGCAAGGAGACTGAAAACAACAGATTTATGTGGAAAGAAGACAAAAATGACTAGTTAGGTTCGGCGTATTCGCTTGGTAGGGTGTTCTCCTTCGCTCTCAGCGTCCATCAAGTCGCTGAAGTCAGCGACATCCCCCGAGTCCCAGACTTCCACCCTCGCCCTCCCGCTGAAATTCTTAACCTTCACATCCTTCCACAGCGTAAATTTCTTCAAAGCGTCGGCACACCTGGCCTTCCGCTCCTCTTCCCGCCGCACGAGGTCTTCAGTGCTCGCAGAGGTGAGCCACGAACGATCGGATTGGAAGCTGTTGGCGACCCAGCGAAAAAGGCCCCCGGTGCTGTATTGGATAAGGGAGAATCTCTCCTCGCCCTCCTGAATCACGGTGTTGGAATGGGTGACGACAGCTGAAGGGATCAGAATACTGCAACCGGGGGGGAAGCGGATGATCAGGTCGTAGTCCCAGCACACGAGATGGCCGCCTTTGTCAGCATCGAAATTCCCCAGCGCGCCGATGAGGCACATGCCATCCGCTTTGTTGCCGGCGTCCGTGTGGGGCGGGGAGACAGAGACGGGGCCAAGGTTGGCGGTGACAGCGGCGAAAGGGCTACGGGGGAAGGTACACCGCAAGTAAGGGTTCTTTTTGAGGAGGGTTTTGCTTGGTGATGTAGTAGTCGGCAAAGATGGGGTAGCAAAAGGCCTGGAAGGGTGCTGAGGAGGACAAGAAAGTAAGTAAATGAACAGGAAAAGGAAGAAAGAAAGGGAACAGACAGGTAGGGTGGGTGGCCATGCGCACAACGTCTGGGTCCTCGAGCAGTTCTTCCATGACGGCGGCATTCCGGGTAGACGAGGCCTTGATGTTGCCAATGTTCTCCCTGCTGCAGCCAAAGGAGAAGCCGTGGACACCCGTGGGGAAGCCGTCTCCGTAGGCCCGGCGATGGTGATATGCGCCTGCAGGGAAGGTCATCTTGTCCCGTGCCACGCGCATCGCCGCCGTTGCTGCTTGGACCACAGGCTCCTAGTCTTCCCCGGGAAGCGGAGGTGCGATGAGAACCCCGATGATCCACCCACCCCGGTCGACGATCACCCGGGTTTTTCTGGCAAGGGGGGGGGGTGAATGGAGATGCAGGAACCGGAGAGAAACACGAACTTTCCGTTTCAATCCGCGTACTGGAGGTGCTTCTTGAGGAGTTCTGAGTCGTGGGTGTGGGCGAGCAAGGGGCGCGACTGGGGCAGTCAATCCGGTCCACCGCGGCTTAGAGGCGCGAAAGTCGTTGGCAGCAAAAGTAACGCGAAAAGGCTCAGCCAGAGCAGCCTTCTCCAGTACTCGAGAGGTAGGTGCTGGTGGCGTGGTGCTCGAGAGGGAGGCGAGAGTGGTCTTTTTATGCTGCTTGCACCGTTTGTCGGTGTTTTTCTTGGCAAGACATTCCAGTGGCATAGTGGTCGGCGGGGTCGCCTGTGGGGTCATGCTGGGTGAGGTACTCTGGGAGGCGGTGTGGCATCTTCAAGCTCGGGGTCGTCATCGTCAGAGAGCGAGCCGCTGTCTTCGCGGGCCATGCGAGCGGTCTTCTCCCTTATGAGCGCCTCCTCGAGATCGTAGCCATCAAAGACAATGGGTGTACCGAAGTCTTTCATAGCTAGAGCAACCACCCAGTTAGTCAGAGGACGAAAGTCACAAAGCAAACAGAGCCAAGAAGGGTAAAGTGCATAAAACCGCCACCCTGCTCGAGCTGCCCTGCTCTACGGTGGGAGTTAGGCAGAAGAGCAGGATGGTGGGCCGGATACGGTCTGCTGAGGTTTGTCACCCTGCTCCAAGGTGAGAGTTGGGCGACAAGCCCCAGCAGACCAGACCAGGAGGAAGGAGGAGAAATAAGAAATAAATTGGGGGAACTCACCGTCAAGTTCCTGCGTGCCAGGTGGATGATGGTGACTCGACACATTGTTGCATCAATGTGTTGTCACGGTCACAACGCGAGCCTCCTTTGTCTCGTCTACAGGCTCAGTTTACTTGGCTGTTTTTCATCCTCTCGTTCTTGGCTCTCATGGGACGCCATGGCAACAAGGGGTTCTATTTCGGAGCCCCTCTTGAGCTTTTGAAAAAACACCTGCCGGCGTACCTAGCAGCTGCTGACAGCAACAAAGGGAAATTCTGGGCCAACTTTTGGCTAGACTGGGACAGCGCCTATCCATTGCTGGACAAGGAGCTCTGCTAGGAGCTCGAAGACCTGGAGGAAGAATTCAAAGCAGAGACGGAGCGCGTCAAGAAGAAGAACACCGCCGCTATAAAGAAGAAGACGCGTCGCATAGCTAAACTGGAAACACTTCCAGCCCCAAGTGCTCGACTCAATGAGCTGCGTGCGCGGGGCTCTGATCATGAGGTCTGTATCTGTCATGTTTTCTCTCCCGTTATTGACGGACTACTACTTGTCTCTTCTTTACAGAAAGTGAAACACTGGTTCTCCTATGCCAAAACCAGAGACAAAACCCGCAAGACTGAGCCCTTCCGTGCGTGGCTCCGGCGTCTCGCCACGGCCAGCTCATATGGTCAGAACAATGCATTAAATTGTGATCCTTCCCAAGGGTCTAATGCATTAAACCTGGGGAGGGAAGTCACGTGACAATTCAGATATAACACGTTAAAAGGTACTACTACACAAGAGGTGAGCAAGATCTGGATCTTGGGATGCCATCAATGTTACGAAACTGTCAGTGGCGCTGCTCGGCTGATCTGCGGCACCCAGCACGTAGTTCAAGTACTTTGGACATTGAACCTCCCTGGTTCCTTCATTAGCCTGTCCTCTCTCAAGATTTGTTGGATCATCGCGCGACGTGTCTGATGGACCCCAAGAAAGTGTATCCGCGTTATGTGCATTATTTACCGGCGGAGAATGTACGGTATGTACAGAGTCAAGCTTCATGGGTTGAAGGGTTGGACGAGAGGTAGGATTAGTGGATACATCGCGTGAAACACGTCATAGCACGTATCCGCTTGCAGTTTGTGCGCGACGCGTAGCGCGTAGTAGTGGAAGCAAAGAATATGATGCCGTTGATCGCCGCTATTTGCCTGAGCCAAACACTTTCCTTTTTTGGGGGGGTGGGTGGTCGTGGGAACGATTTCCACGATCCAGAGATCGCTCACCTCTTGCTACTACATGGCAACAAGTGGCCGGGCCCAGAGGACAGTAAGTCAGGTGATCTGCCGGCTGGCTGGAAAACATAACTGGTTAATGCCATTCAGAAAATAAAAGAAAGGCAGCAGTAAGACTTGAACTCAAAGACCTTTGAGTGATGCCATCTCCAAGAGCACTAGCATATTAGCCACTACACCAGACCAACCATGTAAAACCTTGGTTTTGATTGCAATATATAAGGCCACTCCTCTTCACAATATCATTGTTATTTTGTTATTCTATAAAGGCATCACATTTGGGAAAGTATTTTGTGTTTTGTAAGCTAATAGAGCTTCTAATAAAGGAACTAGATTGTAGAAAAGCATTAGAGCTAAAAAATATACTGAAAAACCAAAGTTGTAGAGCTTATATATTGCAATCAAAACGAAGGTATCATATGGTTGGTCTAGTGTAGTGGCTAAAGCACTAGCACTCTTGGAGATGGCATCACTCAAAGGTCTCTGAGTTCACGTCTTACTGTTGCTTCTATTTTATTTTGTGAATGGCATTAACCAGTTATGTTTTCCAGCCAGCCGGCAGATCACCTGACTTACTGTCCTCCGGGCCCGGCCAATTGTTGCCATATGTAGTAGTAGCTTTTAATGTGTTATATCTGAATTGTCACGTGACTTCCCTCCCCAGGTTTAATGCATTAGGCCCTTGGGAAGGATCCATGGGTTAATGCATTGTTCTGACCATATGAGCTGGCAGCACGATAAACACGGGGAGACCCTACGGGCTCTGTACCGGGAGAAGCACCAGGCCGATGCCGACGAGGAGGGGGTAGACGAGGACGACGAGGGCGAGGGAGAGGATGACAAGGACGATGACGAGGGAAAGCAGGCGGGCGCGAAAACACGTTCTGAGACTGTGAATTGGAGGTACGCGCTCGGGAAGGCCTTTTTCGACAGCCTAAGCGAGGAGGAGCAGGAGGAGATGCGAGAGCTGAGGGAGAACAACTTTGCAGAGAGGATGGCCACGTACAAGAGGGTGGCGAAGGGGGAAAGTGCCTGCAGCCCTGAAGAACTAGCAGAGTAAGCGTCACCTACGTCCTCTTGTGCTAGGGAACACGGCACTGACATTCCTTACAGCCGCCGTGCCAATGCCAAAACAGTTTCGCAGAGAGCGCTGGAAGCTGTTTGCAGCCAAATGCAGTGCAAAGGCTTGCTTCTGCTGGGTGAAATGGTCGAGGAAGAGGGGGAGGAGCGCGAAGTGTTTTTATCCCTGTAAGTCTACCGTCTTGCACTGGCGGTGTCTGATCTCTTACCTCCCCGTCAGGGTGACCCATGGCAAGCTGCCCCAACACGCCGGAGTTTGCTTCGCCCAATGGGCACCTGTGCGGTCCAAGGCTTTGATGCAGGTGTTTGCTGACTTCTTGGTAGCCTGTGAGAAGGATAAAAATGGTGGGTTTTCCCTTCTCACCTTTTTGGCGCGTAAGCTGACTATGAGCGTGTCTTCTTGTCTTCAGGCTTGCTCAGCAGTGCCATTGACCCGGGGCCTCCCCCCGCCAGTGGGCCTTCGCTGTCCTCACAGGCAATGGCGGCGCTCATCCCGCTGCCGGGCCATATCTCCTCTGCCCCAGAGAGCGCGCAGAAGGGGAAAAGCAAAGGCAAAGCCAGGGGGAAGGGCAAAAGGAAAGGGAACGGCAGAGCGAGGCCAGAGGGCGTAGAAGAGGAGGAGGCAGAGGAATCAGGCACAGATGAGGAGGAGGACGAAGGCGGCAGTGGCGGGGACGGGCCTGATGCCGAGCGCAACGACGGACCGCTCGCAACTGAGGATGAGGTTGACAAGCTGCAGAGTGACCGGTCTGAGGACGACGAGCGCAGCGAGCTGCCGTTCAGCACCAAGCCCACCAAGAAGTACCAGCAGACCATGGCTTTGGGCCGGGCAGGTGCGGGCAGGCGCCCGCAGAGGGGCCGGCGTTCCCTCGACCAAGCTGCAGCCGACCAAGCTCCAGGACCCTCCCATCCCAAGCCTAAACCCGCGTACCATGGTCGCACGAGCGGCCGTGGTGGGGAGGAGCTGCCCGCAGGCCAAGACGATGCACGCCAGAACCCTCTGCCCACCGGCCAAGGTGCTGCCGACCAGGACCCGCCGCACGGTGACCAGGACTCGCCACGCGTTAAGAGCACGTGCATGGAAGGGGATGCCTCGCCTGCAGACCAAGATGCCACGCCACCTGCCAACAAGGACATCGACAGCGCGCCGCCCGCCAGCCAAGATGCTGCCAACAAGGACCCGCCGTGCGCCATGGGTACGTCCATGGATGTGGATGCCCCGCCCGTTGACCAAGACCCTGCCACATCACCTGCCGCCAAGGACGTTGGGAGCGCACCACCCGCCGACGAAGAAGCCACCGTACCACCTGCTGACAAAGACGCCGCTGCACCGCCTGCTGACAAAGATGCCAACAACGTGCCGCCTGACGCCCCGCCCAATGTCTCTCTATCCCCCTCCCCACTGCACACCTTGTGCCCTGCGAAGCACCAAGCGGTGCTGGAGTTATTTGACACGGAGGTCGAGGGGGCTTTGTGGAAATCGGCCATGAGCACCTGGCTCACGCTGGAACACGCTTCTGGGTTCCAAGCATCGGGCAAAGCTTTGTCTGCTGCCCAACGCCCAGGAGCAGTTTTGTGGTGGGTGCAACACAGACGCAGCACGAGCCGAATCCCTGCGGGGCTCGACAGTGAAGACGAACAGCAGGACTTCTACGAGGGGGTTATCTTGTGGTGGTGGACCGTCAATCCGGCGTGGAGGAAAGAGGGCGTGGACAAGGCGGAGGATTTCGCAGTTTGTGGGCTGAAAACACTCAGCGGGGGCGATCTTGAAAGCCTCCCCTCTGGGCTAAACGGGCTAACAAGTGTCCTCGCCTGCTTGGGGTGGTGGTACCGCGTTGCTGGGGTTACGGAGGGAATGCTGGAGTGGAGGAAATTGGTGGAGGACATGGCCTGGGTGCTCACTGAGAAACACAGGGTGTTGGTGCACAAGCAGATGGCCTGTGTTTCTCTGGAAAATCCCACCTCCAAGCGTAGACGGGTAGAATAGACGTTGGTTTTCTTTTTTCCTGAAATTCAGTAGCTCCTGTCAAAAATATCTGCTTGTGTCCCGAAATAGACATTCCCCTGAGGCACGGCTGACGGATGAGCCTGTTATGGAAAGCCTGATGTGGTTGGGCCGATAGATCCCAGTCTGGGCCATGAAGGCCACTATCTGAGGCTATATATGGTATATGGTGGCTGTACGTTGACTGACGTTGCCATTTGCAAAAGCCCGCCCTGTCCACTAGCATGGTCTTTTGCAAAGGTCTTACTGCATCAGCTGAGCTGATGCGTCCCGTTCCGCCCATTGAGCAGCCGTGCCTTTTGACATGAAGGACATGGTGAACCAGACAAGTTTTTCCTGCGAGACGAACCCGTCCGCCATGAAAGCTTCTGGAACCAGCCAGTAGTAGGTGAGGATTGAGTAAAGGAACATCTGTCCTTGTGTCCGGTCGCCATCGAAAACGGCCGGAGGATTCGGCCGAAGGACCATTTTTGGAGCTGGGTGGGGGGCTGAGAAATCTGGACCCGGCGCCGGAGCCGGAGCGGCAGGGGCGGGGGCAGGTGGTGGATTTTGGGTGCTCAGCAATAGCTGGCGGAGCATGTCCTCGATGGTCTCAAGGGAGCCTTTGACAGCAGCGAGCCGGGCCATGGCTCCAGAATCCGGATCCGGAGTGTGAACACTTGGGATCTCGGGTTGCGCGGAGTCGGGGGTGGGCAGCTGGTCCATCGGAATGGAGGAGGGGTCGAGATTTGAAGTGGGGGAGGATGGAGCACTGGAGTAGTGGTCTGAATCCGTACCTGCGCCAAACTTCCCAATCTTGACCGGTTGATCCCTAAGATCCTTTCTTCTGCTGTAAGGGCAACCTTGAGCTCGGCGCAGGGCACGGAAACTAGTGGGGGAATCCGAAGCATAAATATAGGTACTAGTATACAGGAGTGGAAATACTACGCACCTAGCAGGGGAATCCGAAGAGAAGAAAGGATGAGGATTTCCACGCTAGGCGAAACCTTATATACTAATTGGTAACTACTGTCAGGGGAACCCCCGCTCTTCCGGCCTTTCCGGCTATATCTCTGGCTATCTTTCCGGTCTCCGCTCCGGCCTCCGCTCCGGCTATTCCTCCGGCCTTCCGCCCGCCCGTTCTCGTTGGCACGTGCTATGTGACCAGGCCCGTGATCATTGCTCTGCCTAGCGTGGGAATCCTCATCCTTTCTTCTCTTCGGATTCCCCCGCTAGGTGCGTAGTATTCCCGCTCCTGTATTTAGTACCCATATTTATACTTCGGATTCCCCTGCTAGTTTCCGCACCCTGCGCTGAGCTTAAGGTTGCCCTTACAACTACCCAGTAGCACGTGTCCGGATGTATCTACAATGATCGCGGGCCTGATCTCACAGCACGTGCCAGCGAGAGCGGATGGATGTCTTGGGTGGTTTGGCAGTCGGATAGAAGGGCGCAGAAGTATCCGGAGCGCTGGGCGGAAAACCATCTGAAGTATCCGAAGCCGGTCCGGATGGAGAAGCGTCCAAAGCACCCAAAGCACCCAAAGCATCCGGATCGGGTCTGGATGGAAAACCGTCCGAAGCGGCCGAAGCGGGGGTTCCCCTGACAATTATAGTATGTTGCAACTCAGGCAGATTTGAATAAATGCCCGGGTGCCTCAATACCAGGTCTGTCATCACCCACAAACTTGCATGCTGGGACCTATTCCCCGCACTATGTGCCACAACGCCCCCTGAGTGTTCTTCATTGCTCACATCTGGTTCAGCAGTGTGTTCTGTGCAACCAGGAGCATCTATGGATACTCCCCTATCTCCCAACACTACTGGAATGCAGGTTGAGGAGCAGGAGATGTCTTCTGCAGATGCTCTAGCAATCACAGAAGCTCTCCAAGCTCTAGTACCCCGGGTGTGTGTTACTACTTTTCATTCCTCTTTGTTCTAACTTCTTTTTACCGTGGTCCTGCTTGATCTGTTGTACGAGGCATGAAAACTGTTCCCCAGGGTGCACCTCCTGTGCAATCCCCCACTGGCCTATGTTTCTACTCTTCCTTCTCTTTTTCCCTTTCTCACCCTAGCACTTTGACAAACATGGGTGACCCGTGATTATCCTGCACTCAGCTCGCAAGTCCATTATGCTGCCCCCAATGGAAGCATACAACAAGGAGGGCGAGGAGGAGAAGGACAAGGAGGATGAGGAGGAGCCAGTGGATGTCAGATGGTATGGTAGTCTGTGGTGCGTCATATTAGACATACAAGTCTGCCTGTACTTAGAGCAGAGAGGCTTTCAAGGTTCCACTGCGAGGGTAAGGTAACTTATAAGATTTTTAGGATTGTGCAGGGGCTCATAAGTAAGAGTCTAAGATGTGTTTCAATTTTGCACAGAAAACGAAATTCTACTTGACCCACAATCCACCTCAGACCAATTCCGGATTAGCAGAATCATTGAAATTGCTATTGCTAATGACCATGCATACTGATGGTGGTTCTTCATGTGTTGGTGTTGATGGCATCATGTGCGATCATCACCACATGAAATATGGAGAATAAAATTTGGCAAGTAGCTAGGTGTGACAGAGTGGGATGGTGGGGGGCCTGGAGGAAATATAAAGCTGAATTAGAGTTGAATGGAAGAAAACAAAGTTGTGGCTTGGTCAAGAAAACACAATATGTATTTGGTACATGAGATGAGATCGAGTATACACTGTTACTGATATAAAAAGTGATAGGCATATGCTCAAGATAGATCAGATTCCTGTAGTATTTGGAACAGGAGTTGGAGCCAAGGATGGAGCCAGAGCCAGAGGAGGGGTTCCCCTGACAATTACTATTATATAGATAGGTTAAATCAGTGGGGTCTTGAGAATGGGGTGATAGAGAGGCATACCTATTTTTCCTCTGTCAAGGAGTATCTGTCTTGTGGCCTCCAGAAGCTGCTGCCTGGAGTCCATTGCCATCTTCCCCTCCCTGTGCATTCATATCTGCACCTTTGTCAAGGAGCACCTGAACAATCTTGTCATGGCCTTGAGAGGCTGCTGCCTGGAGTGCATTGCCATATTCCCCTCCCTGTGCATTCACATCTGCACCGTTGTCAAGGAGCACCTGAACAATATTGTCATGGCCTCCAGAGGCTGCTGCCTGGAGTGCATTTCCATTGAACCCTCCCTGTGCATTCACATCTGCACCTTTGTCAAGGAGCACCTGAACAACCGTGTCATGGCCTCTAGAGGCTGCTGCCTGGAGTGCATTTCCATATTCCCCTCCATGTGCATTCACATCTGCACCTTTGTCAAGGAGCACCTGAACAATATTGTCGTGGCCTCCAGAGGCTGCTGCCTGGAGTGCATTTCCATATCTCCCTCCCTGTGCATTCACATCCGCACCTTTGTCAAGGAGCACCTGAACAACCGTGTCATGGTCTCTAGAGGCTGCTGCCTGGAGTGCATTTCCATATTCCCCTCCCTGTGTATTCACATCTGCACCTTTGTCAAGGAGCACCTGAACAACCATGTCATGGCCTCCAGAGGCTACTGCCTGGAGTGCATTGCTATATTCCCCTCCCTGTGCATTCACATCTGCACCGTTGTCAAGGAGCACCTGAACAATCGTGTCATGGCCTTCAGAGGCTGCTGCCTGGAGTGCATTTCCATATTCCCCTCCCTGTGCATTCACATCTGCACCTTTGTCAAGGAGCACCTGAACAACCATGTCATGGCCTCCAGAGGCTGCTGCCTGGAGTGCATTTCCATATTCCCCTCCCTGTGCATTCACATCTGCACCTTTGTCAAGGACCACCTGAACAACCTTGTCGTGGCCTCCAGAGGCTGCTTCCTGGAGTGCATTGCCATATCTCCCTCCCTGTGCTTTCACATCTGCACCTTTGTCAAGAAGCACCTGAACAACCTTGTCATGGCCTCCAGAGGCTGCTGCCTGGAGTGCATTTACATAGAACCCTCCCTGTGCATTCACATCTGCACCTTTGTCAAGGAGCACCTGAACAACCTTGTCATGGCCTCCAGAGGCTGCTGCCTGGAGCGCATTGTCGTATCTCCCTCCCTGTGCATTCACATCTGCACCTTTGTCAAGGAGCACCTGAACAACCATGTCATGGCCTCCAGAGGCTGCTTCCTGGAGTACATTTCCATATCTCCCTCCCTGTGCATTCACATCTCCACCTTTGTCAAGGAGCACCTGAACAATCTCGTGATGGCCTCCAGAGGCTGCTGCCTGGAGTGCATTTCCATATCTCCCTCCCTGTGCATTCACATCTGCACCTTTGTCAAGGAGCACCTGAACAACCATGTCATGACCTCCAGAGGCTGCTGCCTGGAGTGCATTTCCATATTCCCCTCCCTGTGCATTCACATCTGCACCTTTGTCAAGGAGCACCTGAACAACTATGTCATGGCCTCCAGAGGCTGCTTCCTGGAGTACATTGCCATATCTCCCTCCCTGTGCATTCACATCTGCACCTTTGTCAAGGAGCACCTGAACAACCTTGTTGTGACCTCCAGAGGCTGCTTCCTGGAGTGCATTTCCATAGAACCCTCCCTGTGCATTCACATCCGCACCTTTGTCAAGGAGCACCTGAACCACCTTGTTGTGGCCTCCAGAGGCTGCTTCCTGGAGTGCATTGCCATATCTCCCTCCCTGTGCTTTCACATCTGCACCTTTGTCAAGGAGCACCTGAACAACCTTGTCATGGCCTCGAGAGGCTGCTGCCTGGAGTGCATTTCCATTGAACCCTCGTTGTGCATTCACATCTGCACCTTTGTCAAGGAGCACCTGAACAATCTTGTCATGGCCTCCAGAGGCTGCTGCCTGGAGTGCACTTCCATAGAACCCTCCCTGTGCATTCACATCTGCACCTTTGTCAAGGAGCACCTGAGCAATCTTGTCATGGCCTTGAGAGGCTGCTGCCTGGAGTGCATTTCTATATCTCCCTCCCTGTGCATTCACATCTGCACCTTTATTGAGGAGCAGCTGGCATATCTTCTGATAGCCATAATAAGCTGCTACAGTCAGCTCCTGGCCATCTGGACATTTTTGAGCAAATTCTATGAGACGACCTGCTGTCCCTACAAGATTTGCTGAGGCAGCAACCCATAGAGGGGATGGAGAGTGAGGCCAATCATCAAAACTCCATGGAGGATCCCACCACTCCAATTCCCACCACTGTTGTCACCATTTCCTAGCCTCTCTCAGAAACCCCAGAATTTCATCCCTCAACTGCCCTTCACACCATTGAGCATGTACTAGACAATATTGGCAATATTGAAGAAGTTGTGATCCCTTGTCCTTAGAAATTGCCTTTTTGTCTGGGGGTTGCTCGAGTTGCAAATATGTTAGCAAGCTCTTCGTGATTTCAAAGTGTGCATCTGGAAATATTTCACGCGATTTGTATAAAGCTGCTTGCGCTTTTACTCCTTATACCAGCATCTTCACCGAATACCCTCGTTTATTAAACATGGTCTCCACTTCCGTCCCCACTATGCCCAAGGCCATGGTCGATAGCCTCCTTGCTATCAGTGAATCTGTTGCCGCTACTCGGTACCCTGACCGTGTAAAACAGTGTGCTTTTCTTGATGAAAAGACTGTTGCGCTGGTACAACGACGTTTTTCAAGTTCTAATAACCATACTGAGTCTGCCTTCTCATAGGAGGGCTTTAGCACAATGATTCCTGCTATTGCCCGCGACAAATCCCTTTATGATGTATTTTTCAACATGAAGAACTCGTACCACCAGACGGCCACAGGTCCCGGTGGAATTATCGGTGGTCGTTACCCCACCATTCTCGACCTCTGTTCCCGTATCAAGACTGAACGCGAGTTGAATCGCGTTGGTCTGTCCGCCGCAACCATCGCTGCTCAGCAGGCTCATCGTACTGAGCTTGAGGATGCTCGTGTCGCTGCTGAGGAGCAAGCAGCCGCCGAGGCTGCTGCCACCACTAAGCCCAAGAAGTCCAAAGGGAAGGTAAGTTGAAATTTTTAGCAATCACAATTGCTAAAAATTTAACCTATTTTGTCTTTTTTCTATAGAAAGCCAAGAAGTCCAAGGCTATCGTTGAAGATATTGACGACGACGTCTCTGTCTTCGACGATTCCGAGTTCCCCATGACTGGTTCTGGTGAGGTCGACGACCCTATGCAAATTGACGCTGAATGGGTATGTCTCTTATTTTTAGAGGCACTGGCCCAGTGTATCCTCGCGATTGACGAACTCCGCACCTCTTTTTCCAATATGAAGGTCGAGGAAGGGACCCCCTCGACTAGCCATCGTACTACACAGTCACTCGATGCTCACACCTCCGTAAGCCCACCCGACTATGAGGGGTTTTTCAAGAAGTTTGCCCAATTACTCAACAACGTGAGTAGGCCTTCCCCGTTACTCCCACTTCCAGTACGTGTCCCTCTTCAGTATGCCTGTCATTTCTTCATATGAAGGGCTTTGACCGATCAGCGCCATCTTATATCAAGGCCATGGCTATTTTATTACGCACTGACCCCGAATCAGCGTCTGGACCAGTCACCACAGACTTCCCAGTCCCCCCACCGAAAAAGCGTAACCATACACATTCCTACGCCCACGAGGACTCCGCGGATCAATACACCAGTTCGTCTTTAAGCAATCGCGATTGCTCAATTCTGACCCCAACCATCGACTTTTAGCCGCAGAGCTTGCTACTAATGGACCTGCAGTCCAAAAGACCATCGCAGAAGTACACCAGATTCTTGGTACTGACCAGTCAGACACTGACTCCATCGGTTCACTTTGGCTCCAAGAATCTGAAATACGGAGCAGGATCGGGTTCAGCAATGCCCAACTCCGGTACCTCCTCGAACATCACGAGTACCTCCTCAAGGACCTATCGCGGATCCTCAACACACAACACCAGCGCACCCCAGCCACATCCTCGGCTTAGGTATTTCATTCCTTTGTTCAGGTTATCATTCTTGGCTCAATTCGATGCTCCAACAGGGCGTACGATAGCTGGCCTCCGGTGGTGGCGGACTCTGGTTCCAATGTCTATTTCATGGAAACTGGAATGCCATTCGGTCCCCCTCCTCGGGCCTGCTATTTCTGCCAAGAGGTTGGGCATTTCCATCGTCAATGCCCCTTCCTGGGCACCAATAAATCTGCCGCCAAATGATTCCCTTCTAGTTTCCACGATCGTTATTTCTCACTTTGTCCAACTCCGTAACTGTAGGTCGCTCCAAGGGATTCGTGAGCCAGGCTCGCACTAGTTTTAATCTTTCATCCTGGGCAATTCCTGCACCCGACCTGTGTTTTTCTAGATACAGCTCCCGTTTTGCAGGATCGTTCTTAAACTCAGGCCTTGGTAACAGTAATTCTCCACCTGGAAGTGTAGATTGTAGGTACTGAGGCACTACTAGCCCTTCGGATTCATCGGTGTGGTGTACTTTGGACCAAACCTCTTGTTCCTCAGCAATCGTGGTTGCTAAATCCTTGTCGAAATCGTCGAGTGAGACTGCTGAGCCCACCATTTCTTGTAGGTAGCTGCCTCTTTCGTCAATATCTTCCTTGAATTCATCAAATTCCCACGGTTGCTGGCCATCATAGTCCCATTCCTCATGGTTTTCTGGAGACGGATTCTCATCCAACCCATCTTCATTATTTTCCCAGACCTCATCGCCTGGCTGGGGCTCTCTCCTGGACAAGCCGTCTGGTGGAAAGGTAGCTCCTTTCACATGCTTCAATTTAAAGTGAAACATCAAGATTTGTTCAATCCAGCGATTTATCGTAGCATTAGGACCCATGCCCGGATTATTTAACATGCCCTTGATGTAGAGCGCATCCGTCTCAACTACAAGTCTCTGGCACCCTAATAACCAGTATTGCATTGCTTCTAACGCTCTTTTTAGTCCGTACAACTCCCGCTTGGGCTGAGAAAATCTCGATTCCCTTCGGTTTAGAGTTATTGAAGCGAACTTCGCATAGTGTCGTTTGAACTTATCTATCAGGTCCATTTGATAAATTTGAAGCCCCACAGCCATCCATGATGTGTCTACCACTAAGACTATGTCCGTATCGATGTCATAGTTGAGGGGACGCAGTGCAGAACTTTCCGCGATTGCTTGTTTAAGCTTTTTCATCGCGTCCTCTTGCTCTTTATCCCACACAAACTCTTGATCTCCTCGAACTAGCTTTGCTTAGGCTGAGCTAACTTCCCGTAGTCTTTTATGAACATACGGAGGACCCCAATTGTACCCAAGAATTGTCTAACTCCTGAGACATCTTTTAACAGGCCCCAGCAGATGATCACTCCAATTCTATCAACGCTAGGTCGTCTCCCTTCATATGAGCAGATATGACCCACAACAGGGAAAGTATCCCAACATATGATAGACTTTGCACCTGAAAAGGTTCCACCGCAATATTTTAAACGCTGAACTATCCTGTTCACGTTCTGGAGATGCTCCCAGACAAATTGTCGTATGCCCTTATTCTCAGGGATGGTTTCAAATGTCCCATCTTTATCCTGATACCTCGAACTAGGCCCTTGGATAGGTACATTGTCGATGTAAGGAATTGTTACATGCGGAATCTCGTCCTCCAAGATATATGTCACATCGTCGTGAAAGATAGGGACCGAGTTCGTCCATCCCTGAGGTAATTTTACTAATCTCAACACCCCAAAAGGCGTTTGAAAAGTACTAAAATCCCTGGAACCTTCCGCGATATCTCGATGATCATATCCTGAGTATAAATTGAGACTCCCTCCACAGGCACGCCTCGAAAAATGATTTGCTAGCTCATCCGTAGCTGGTGGTACTCCTGAATGGGCAATAGTGACCGCATTCAAAGGTTCCAACGCATGTACCAAACAGATGCTTTTACCATCCTTCTTTACTACACCGAAGAATTTACTCCTATACGAGACGTTGGAAGGTTCATATACGCCAGCATCAATCTTCTTCTTTATGATCTTGCAGAACTCTTCCAACTGCCCTCAGGGAATAGGTATACTTCTTTCTACCCAGGTCTCATGTTCCACTAAAGGAAATTCAACCGGTGGGAAGAAATCGTGTCTAAAGCTCCCTCGCTCTTCATCATTCCAGGCGAATCCTTTCTCATGAACCATCATTAACTCATGCATGAGTTTTCTTTCTTCTGGCCATAGGAAATCGCCTTTGTGTAATGAGTCAATTATCTCCTTGCGTTCTGCCGTGTAACGCCCGGTAGGAACGAAATCTCTTGGATTCGGATTAAGAGTAGGTAATTCCGCTAATGGGTCTCCAGTGATCTTTTGTTTAATCCTATATTGCTCAGGTAGCTCTGTATACACCGGACGAACTTTAAGCCCAACGGGCTTGTATTTCCTTCCAGCGAACACCGAAAAAGGAGCATCCGCGGATGCTCGTTTCTCGATTTCTGGCTCGATTGGTTCTCCACTGACGAATCCAATCTTCTCCTGAAAACTACAGGGTTCCCCTTGCGTGAACCCATGCATTGTATCCGAGCTTCTCTTCCTACAGGACTCATGGACCCCCATTTCTGCGCTAGCTTTCCTCGGACAATCTTCAGTCTGACCTGTTGGCCCTTCTGATTGACTCCATGTAAAGATATCACATCTCTGAGGTTTCCCATCTTTCTTGTCCTTAGGACGCTCCCGAAATTCCCTAAACAGTGTCGCCGCACTTTTATCTTTCTTCAGATCCTTCGAATTCTTAGATGCACTAAGGTAGGCTTCCTGAACCTTGTTTTCAGAGAATGTCCTTTCCTTAGGCAGGTAATATCCAAGGATCTCTATTTCCTGCTTCTCATTAAATCCGAGTTTCAACGCCACTTCTCCTCGTTCTTGCAACTGTACTAATTCATTGAAGCTTGGCGAAAACCCTGATTGACCATATTTGGGTCAGCAGTCGGTCGTAGGCATTCCTCTTCTTCCTTATCCGGGGCTTTAGGTTTGCCTTCTGACTCCTTTCCTCTCAGAAAGGTGATCATTGTGCAGCACTTGCCTGTATTAGGATCCTTCAAGGTAATTGTCTGCGACTCATCACAACTGTTATTTATCTGGCACTCGGTCAAGACTTCAAAGGGTCGTCCCAGTAAAACCTTATACACTGGGCCCCTTATTACATGGGCCTGCAGGTAGACAGTTATGCCTCCGAATGTGAATGGTACGTTCTTTGCCAGACCCACTGATCTTTCCAATGACCTATTTGCGCTTTGCATGTAGATCTGTATATCAGAATCCCAAGTTAATCTTGACTCCGCCGCTTGATCCAGCGAAATCGAGACTATCTGAGATCCTGAATCCATTATAGATTCTACTTTGCCTTGCGTATTGATATTTGGAAAGACCACTCGGAGATGGGCTGAATCCCTTGCTATGTATATTTGTTTTGGATCGATAAATACCTGTTTAGGTACCTCGCCAGGAGCCAAACTTTCCAAATATTGAACGTAGGGGTCCGGTATTACTACCGAACCCACAGGGATATCACCATCCGCGATTGTGGTAACAAATACTGACGAGACTATAGGCAACTCGCTCAAGTTGAGTGCATCATACTCCAGTTTCAAGTCTTCCTCTTCATCTATGAAAGGCAAGACATCTTGTTCCTTTTTGAACATGACTTGTTTCATATGGTTGGGTTTTACAGGTCTTCGAGATTTCGTTAGATCCCTTCTAATCGTCTCTCGAACTTCAGGAGAAACGCTCGCCAAATCTCTGAGTTCCAAAGTTACCTCAGAACTTAGTATTTGATCGGTCAACTTTCTCCCTATCCCATCCCGTTGTACTGGAGCTCGAACCTGGTAGGCTCTTTCCTCCATTTCAGCCTCTTCTTCACCCTGAATAGGTGCTGGTTCTTCTGAGGTCGACTGGACCAGCGGAACATTGCGATACGGTAATTCAACAGTATCCGCGATTGCTCCATTCCGATTTAATCCAGACGTTCTCTCCAAATCCCGCTCCTTTTCCGTGATCTCAGCTGTTCTAGCCCTCCAATCCCTTCTAGTGTTTGCTAAACTAGCTTCAGTACGGTCCTCAGGAGGCTTAGCTGGTCTCGTAAATCGAGCCTTTGCCCCAATCCTAGGACCATTTAGAAATTTGGATCGGGTGAGGTACCGGTTTTTAACCCAGTCCTAGTCGTTGCAAACTGGTCCTGCGTAACAGGTAACTCTCCCGAACTCATACTTTTCATCATCCAAGTCTGAAAGGCTTGTCCAAAATCAAAGTTTGACGGCATAACCGCGCTTGGTTGAGTTTGAGCCATATAGGTGGGTTGAACCACCTGTGGGACAGAAGTTTGAATATTTACTTGCCTAGCTTTTGCAAGCTGGACTTTCAATGTTCTAATTTCGTCCATAGCCATCTCATGGAAATCCATTGGCCTCCCCGCTTCTTCGAATGCTTCGAAGTCATACGGGGCACCAACCCAGTTCTGGCTGATTGCCTTGTTCTTCCAATAATTGTCTACCCTCTGTTTCTGAGTCCCGTTGCCTGACGAAATATAATTGCCATCACCCAATTTGTGTTTACCATCCGCGAATGCTAACCAACCCTTGTTGATGTGTTCTATTTTGTGGGGGCATTCCCTCGAGAAATGTCCTGATTCCTCACAATAATAGCAATCATGATCCTTCGTAGGCTCTCGGTCTCTCGAATACTGAGGTCGACTCGGGCCTTGCGTGTTGTATGCGTAATTTGAATGATTATTGTTCATGTGTGGAGGCGGGTCTTTCGCGAACTGTGCCAACGTTTTGAGAACTTCACTATGAGATTTAAGAACCTCATTGTGACGCTGCTCACTCGCTTTCTGGCTCAAAACATATTGATCCCTCAACTGCGCGATAGCGCCGTTCATTTCCTCCAGCTGTTCCTCGTAAGGTTCTACTTTTGTGGTTGGAAAACTGAGAGGCCTAACAGATATCTCATCTTTTGTACCAACCGAGAGAGAAGCCGATCTGCTTTGACTCCTAGCCAAAGTTTCTGCTAATTTCACAAGATCCGCTACATCTATCGGATCTTCAACTCGAGACTCTCCCGCGGTTGCTGCATTCGCTGGATTAATCGTGGGTATGAGTAAAGCAGGAATTTGAGCACGTAGAAGAGCAGAACTCTCTATGGACATTTTTAATGTTGTCGCAAAGGTATGTTCCAACGTCTTGTAGTAGAAATCGCAAGTGATCTGGTTCGTAATTAGAACAGGAGTGGTCAAGAGTTTCTTTACTTCCGTAAGAAATTCTATTCCAAAACGTCTAAGACGACCTTCTTCCTTCACAGTGATCCCCCGGTTCCTCTTGCAGAGTTTCTGCAGAAGATCTATGGTACCCACTCTCTCTGATTTAATCTCAGGATAGCTAAGATAGATTTCTTTGAGAAATTCCTCGTATGTTCCATTTT
The DNA here is from genome assembly GCA_029282495.1 of Mycena albidolilacea. NCBI lineage: Eukaryota > Fungi > Basidiomycota > Agaricomycetes > Agaricales > Mycenaceae > Mycena > Mycena albidolilacea. The sequence goes on along the minus strand of JARIHO010000115.1, from coordinate 43,356 downwards.
TGTAAGTAGGAAGCGCTCTCCAAGTTGCCTTCCGTTTTGTAGGAAGATAACTCGTAAAGTGTAATTTCCTTTCAGCATCGTCTGTAACGCCGGCGTGTTCCATTATCTGGTTCACATGGTCAACAAATGTCATGAGGTCTTCATGATCATCTGTAGTGAACTTAGGAGCATTATTATCCCAAGCTTATGGAATTTTAAAGCTCACGACTCTGGCTCCACCAACTGGTGCTGGGTTTGCTCCATCTGCCATTTCTAATAGAGATGACTCTGAACGTAGGGTTTGGGACGAGTTTTGGGAAGCTTGAGGTTCAATAAGACCCTCTAGTTCGACCCTTGGATCCGAACTCGATTGAATTGGTTCGGACTGAGTATCCGCAGATGCTAACTGTAACTGTTTATATGCCGCTGCTCGAGATAAAGTTTGGTCTTTCGACTTTACTCTTGCTAGAGCTGCTGCACTGGGAGTCCTTTTTCTACTAGGTAGAGGCGGAAGGACAACTGGTGTGTTGTGCCTTTCGGATCGACGAGGTAAAGGTTTAGGAAAACCAGGTGTTTCAGGTTCAAGTTCGCCCTCTGATGATAACTTGTTTGTTTCTGCCGTAGCAGAAATCTTAGGACGAAGGGGTACTTCGTCCGAAGAGAATGAACTGACGGTTTACGTCCTTCTCAAGTCGTGAGACTCAAGGAATGGGTTCTCGATAGTTCTGAAGACTTTGAAAGTCTAGAAGTGCGGGATTCAACAAATTTTCCAAGTCTTTATAGACCAATTGACAAAGTTTTACTTTGAGAAGTAAAGTCAAATGAACCCCTCGCGGTGTTCATTCCTCTTTTTTTTGTTCTAACTTCTTTTTAGTGCGGTCCCGCTTGATCTGCTGCAAGAGGCAGGAAAACCGTTTGTCAGGGTGCACCTCCCATGCAACCCCCTCCCAGTATGTTTCTACTCTTCCTTCTCTTTTTCCCTTTCTCAACCTCCCGAGCACTTTGACAAACACAGGCAACCCATGATTTTCTTGCACTCAGCTCACAAGTCTTTTACGCTGCTGAAACGCTGACTATGGGGCTGGCAGTGAAATAACCACAAAACAAACCTTGGAAATGAATACGCGGTTCAATAATGCAACTACAACAACTCAAACACTATAGTCCTCGTGCAAGTTTGGGGTTCCAATCCAGTATAGATTGTGGCAATTTGAACTTTAGTTCTCTTTGAGAAGCAAGACTTTACAGGTCTACAAGTCGTATAGATAAAACTTGCTCGAATCCGTTCTAGGCGCAATTGCGGATAGACAGATGAGATTTTATGTTCAACGGTTTTGTATGATGTGGGTCTAGGTTTGGAGATAGTACTCCAATGCGTAAAGCAAGTGATTCTTATGAATCCCGATTCCAAATAGTATCCGCGATTGCTAATCCTTGCGAGATTACAACCAATTGTCAAGTCCGATCCGTTTCCTTATATTCCACGCGTCTGTTCCGTTTATCCAATATGTCCACGCATCGTTTATAAAGATCCAAATCCAACACAGGTAATATTCAAACAGGGAAAACAAACGAAACTTGGTATAGCTTCTGGGTGTCTCCGAATGAATGACTACTCTACCGGTTAAGCGTGAAGTCTAGTAACTTCGCGTCCAACAGGTGGGGTGAGATTCACTGGTGTTCCTCCCATAACCATCCACTTAAATATGTTACAGGATTCTAAATATAAACGAGACTGATACAAACGAGCAATAGGGTTCAGGGTATATGACTAGTGGTATGGCTGCTAGCTGATGAATTCCTGTCAGATATCAAGCAATTAGTAAAATTGAGAGAGATTTATAAGAAACATCAACGAGCTGAGCTTAACGATGAGTCAAGATCTACATCGCTTAGAACAATCGTGATGGGATATTGTTGATATGTCAACTTTTAGCCGACCTCCTCATCAGCACTCTGTTACCCTCCTTGGTAACCACCCACTCAAATGGTTCCGCCTTGAACCGCTTAAGTGATTTGTCTGAAAATCGTGATAGCCGCCGCTTCCTAGTACCCGAGTACGGTTCCTTAGTCAATTGGTAGATCGACCAAGTCCAGTCCTCTCTTGGCAGTTCTGGAGACGTCAGATGATGCCCAACAATGATTTCTCTGGTTCAGAAGGATGTTCCCTCGTAATCTGCCCTTAGTCAGGGATGTGCAGTAACCCCAATCCGTTTCCAGGATGGTAAGGCACTTTCCGCAATTGCTCCATTAGCGACTTCCCACTTCAACCCTTTACCAGGATTGTTGTCCAGCGCCCTTCTAATGGTTTGAGACACATTATATCCCTTTTAGCTTACTGCTCAGGCCAGCATTAGCCCTTGTGAGATGACGTCGTAATGTAATGAAGTACATTATGGTATGTTGCAACTTGAGCAGATTTGAATAAATGCCTGGGTGCCCCAATACCAGGTCTGTCACTGCCCCCAATAGAAGCATACAATAAGGAGGGTGAGGAGGAGAAGGACGAGGAGGATGAGGAGGAGCTGACGGATGTCAGATGGTATGGTAGTCTATAGTACATCATATTAGACATGTGAGTCTGCCACACTTAGAGGAGAGAGGCTTTCAAGGTTCCACTGTAAGGGTAAGGTAACTTATAAGATTTTTAGGATTGTGCAAGGGCTCCTAAGTAAGAGTCTAAGATTTGTTTCAATTTTGCACAGAAAACAAAATTCTACTTGACCCACAATCCACCTCAGACCAATTCCAGATTAGCAGAATCATTGAAATTGCTATTGCTAATGACCATGCACACTGATGGTGGATCTTCATGTGTTGGGGCTGATGGCATCATGTGTGATCATCACTACATGAAATATGGAAAATAAAATTTGGCAAGCAGCCACTGCATTCCGGCCCCTGATACACGACGCCGTTTCGAGAAACCTAGCCACCACCTAGCAGAAGGCAGTGTCTAGCCATGTCTAGCTGGCTAGTCACAACAATAACGAGGTGTGACGAGGTGCCTAGACACACCTCCCGCCACCTAAACTTGGTAAGCGAGCAGGGTTAAGGCGGGGACTGAGCTGTCCTGGCAGTGTGGTGCAACTGGCAGACAGGGAACTGCTATACGGTAGGGTGTGGAACAGGATATAGGCAGAGCTCAACATGAAGAAAACTTGCTAGTGTAGACAGAGACATGTCGAGGTATGCACAGCTGCCTCGCCGACTGACATCTACGAAGCCATTGCGGCCATTGGTGGGCCTCACCAAGGCTGTGTGTACCTAAGCGAGAAAGCGCTGTTTGAGATCTTTGATGACGGCTACACAAAGCTCGTGGTACCTCGGCAACGGTTCCGTGGGCCTAGACATCCCATGCTCTAGCCGAGGCGGAACACAGTGAGCTAGGTATGACAAAGTGGGATGGTGGGGGGTCTGGAGGAAATATAAAGCTGAATTAGAGTTGAATGGAAGAAAACAAAGTTGTGGCTTGGTCAAGAAAACACAATATGTATTTGGTACATGAGATGAGATCAAGTATACACTGTTACTAATATGGAACGTGATAAGCATATGCTCAAGAGAGATCAGATTCCTGTAGTATTTGGAACAGGAGTTGGAGCTAAGGATGGAGCCAGAGCCAGAAGAGGGGTTCCCCTGACAATTACTATTATATAGATAGGTTAAATCAGTGGGGTCTTGAGAATGGGATGATAGAGAGGCATACTATTTTTCCTCTGTCAAGGAGTATCTTTCTCATGGCCTCCAGAAGCTGCTGCCTGGAGTGCATTGCCATAGAATCCTCCCTGTGCATTCATATCTGCACCTTTGTCAAGGAGCACCTGAACAATCTTGTTATAGCCTTCAGAGGCTGCTGCATGGAGTGCGTTGTGATAGAACCCTCCCTGTGCATTCACATCTCCACCTTTGTCAAGGAGCACCTGAACAATATTGTTATAGCCTTCAGAGGCTGCTGCCTGGAGTGCATTGCCATAGAACCCTCCCTGTGCATTCACATCTGCACCTTTGTCAAGGAGCACCTGAACAACCTTGTCATGGCCTCCAGAGGCTGCTGCCTGGAGGGCATTGCCATAGAACCCTCCCTGTGCATTCACATCTGCACCTTTGTCAAGGAGCACCTGAACAACCTTTCGATGGCCTCCAGAGGCTGCTGCCTGGAGTGCATTGCCATATTCCCCTCCCTGTGCATTCACATCTGCGCCTTTGTCAAGGAGCACCTGAACAACCTTGTCATGGCCTCCAGAGGCTGCTGCCTGGAGTGCATTGCCATATTCCCCTCCCTGTGCATTCACATCTGCGCCTTTGTCAAGGAGCACCTGAACAACCTTGTCATGGCCTCCAGAGGCTGTTGCCTGGAGTGCATTGCCATAGAGCCCTCCCTGTGCATTCACATCTGCACCTTTGTCAAGGAGCACCTGAACAACCTTTCGATGGCCTCCAGAGGCTGCTGCCTGGAGTGCATTGCCATATTCTCCTCCCTGTGCATTCACATCTACGCCTTTGCCATGGAGCACCTGAACAACCTTGCCATGGCCTCTAGAGGCTGCTGCCTGGAGTGCATTGCCATATTTCCCTCCCTGTGCATTCACATCTGCACCTTTGTCAAGGAGCACCTGAACAACCTTTCGATGGCCTCCAGAGGCTGCTGCCTGGAGCGCATTGCCATATTCTCCTCCCTGTGCATTCACATCTGTGCCTTTGCCAAGGAGCACCTGAACAACCTTGTCATGGCCTCTAGAGGCTGCTGCCTGGAGTGCATTTCCATATTTCCCTCCCCGTGCATTCACATCTGCACCTTTGTCAAGGAGCACCTGAACAACCTTTCGATGGCCTCTAGAGGCTGCTACCTGGAGTGCATTGCCATATTCTCCTCCCTGTGCATTCACATCTGCGCCTTTGTCAAGGAGCACCTGAACAACCTTGTCATGGCCTCCAGAGGCTGCTGCCTGGAGTGCATTACTATATTTCCCTCCCTGTGCATTCACATCTGCACCTTTGTCAAGGAGCACCTGAACAATATTGGCATGGCCTCCAGAGGCTGCTGCCTGGAGTGCATTTCCATATCTTCCTCCCTGTGCATTCACATTTGCACCTTTTTTGAGAAGCAGTTGGCATATCTTCTGATGGCCATAATAAGCTGCCACAGTTAGCTCCTGACCATCTGGACATTTTTGAGCAAGTTCTATGAGATGACTTGCTGTTTCTACAAGATTTGCTGAGGCAGCAACCCATAGAGAGGATGGAGAGTCAGGCCAATCACGAAAATTCCATGGAGGATGATCCCACCAATCCAATTCCCACTTCTGTTCTTGCCATTTCCTAGCCTCTCTCAGAAACCCCAGAATTTCATCCTTCAACTGCCCTTCACACTGTTGAGCATGTACCAGACAATATTGGCAATATTGAAGAAGTCGTGATCCCTTGTCCCTAGAAAGTGCCTTTTTGTCCACAAATTGCTCAAATTGCAAATATGTTAACAAGCTCTGTGTGATTTCAAAGTGTGCATCTGGAAATTTTTCAATTTGGATTCTGTCCAGATAACTCTGGGCAGTAAAGTGGACAAGTCGGACCAGGGAACTGTGTTCTTCCACAATAACCAGACCAGCACAGGCAGAAAGAATGATCCCAATTGTAGACATATTGTCATTGTTCAATTCCGTTGTTTTTGGTTCAATGGCCAGAGCCACACAAAGTTCCAGGCTAGTCAATGGTCTCCTTGCATTGACAACCCAAGTGAGAGTTGATTGAGCTATTTTCCTGTCCTCTTCACCCTGTGCATTGATTCGGGTTATAACATTCTCATAGGTGGCATCCAGATCTTTGGGCAGCTTTTGCAAAGCTTGACGAACTGCCTTAATAGTGGCTGTTTTGCTCAGAGCTTCAATATGAAGCTTGGCAAGTAAGAACCTGATATCACAAATGGGACACATCATTCTTTGCAATGAAAACAAAAACTTACATGCCCTCTACGTTGCTGCAGATTCTTGAGGAAATTTCTCCTTGTAACTCTGGCTTATCTGCAATGAGCTCAGATAGGCGCTGAGACTCCTGTACCTGTGTATCCACATATGATAGAATGTCTTTATCATTTGCCCTTATCTCAAGAGTCACAACATTCAAAAACAGCTTGGTTGGAGCAATATGGGGCCTTGACATAACCAACAGGTTCAAAGGTCCCAGATTGGTCAAGGCTTTGGCTAGCTGACTCCACCATTCTGCTGGGTATTCATCCACCCCATCAAGGATGATATAAATCTGTGTGAACCAAATGAGCGCAGAGGACAAAAGCTTCTGCATGTCCTCATGTGATGGCCTTGTCTGCTTCTCAACGTGGTGCTCATACAGCTGAACTGCAGAACCAAGAGGTTTTTTCCAGATAAACTGTCTCCAGAGTCCTGCAAGCAGATTGTCCAGTGTTTGTATCTGAGTCTCCTTGTGGTTGAAATAGATGCATGCCACTCCAATATTCTTGTTCTTTGACTGGCCAGTCAGATGTTCCACTACAAGAGAGCTGAGATTTCTTTGGATCAGCAGAAACCAATCAGCAGGATTGAGACCCACGCAAGAACAGATTTTCCAGCCCCAGCTAAATATTTCAGTAGTGAGGCTGAGAAACTGATGGCAAGGTTCAACCACATACGTATTCCAGGGCACCATAGAACTTTTCCAGGATTTGATTTCCAGCCCATGAATTTAGGGTCATCAAGCAGCCATTCTCCAGTTCCTCGCTGGCGGGTCTTGGAAATGTCCTGCTGTCGAAGGAAGAAATTGAGTGGAGATAACCATTCAATGATTGTTCGACGTTTTGTATCTATCAAGTGTTCAATCCCTGAATCAATACACAGTCTGAGCCTTTACCTTCCATTTGGTCCCTTTGAGTAAGAAGATCAGGACAAAACTTCTAAAAGAAGGACAAAAATGTACCAGATTTCTGCTTCCTTCTGGCTCCCTACCATGATGAATGTTCAGTGACGAATAGAACACCAGAGGACAGGGTAGACTTTACCAATATTCAGATTTTCAACTCTCCCCATATGCAGAGTTGGCCCCTGTCCTATACCCCCGGGACCACCAGTACCTTGTCCATGGCCCTCTCCACTTGGGCCACCAAACCCCCCTGGCAAAAATCAGCAATAGTGTCAATGTCCGACCAATAACACACCATGGACATGCATTGTCCCGGGATCACGAGACATTGTTGCTAATATGAATTGTTCACTCCTGAGGGCGTGTATCTGGACAACACCAGGTCAGACATCAGCAAAGTTTATCCAAAGAGCAGATCTAACGGGCAAAGCAACAACGAGGAGGCTAGAGGACTGGAGTCGACGTGGAAGCAGAAGACAAGAGAAACGTTCGCACGATGAATTACCGAGATGATCGGATAAAATGACTGGCCGGCGAAGGTCAACTCAAGCCTCGGTTTAGCGGTATATACACGGCTATCCCGGGAATCTCTGGAATTCAAGCGACTCCCAAAGAATTCCGATGATTCACCTACTCAAGGGAATCCCAAGGGAAAACCGTTGGAATCCATCGTTCCCATCAATTCCTTTGGAAAAACGATGGAGAGTCTTGTAGGAAATAGCTCGAATTGATGCATCAATCCGGCCGTATCAACTGATGCCATCTGAAACCGTCGGAATCCTTTGAATCGGCGGCCCAGCAAATTCCAAGGGATCCCGGGATAGCCGTGTAGATGGACCAAAATCTCCGTGGAATAAAGTAACAAGAAAGGAAAAGACCACCACATGTCTTGTCCACATCGCCAACCTCTTGCCAGCGAAGCGCAGTCTGCGCAGACGCGGTCAAGACGCATCACTTCCTGTCAATCATTGAGCTACTTCGAGGACTCGTGGCATCACTGTCGTAAAGGCCCGCCAGCATTTCCTTGTTCACACCGGCATCCTTTTCCCCAGCTGCGCACCATTCAGCGTGGGCGAGGCGCAGGCGTAGGTCGGATACACACCGACGATTCAGTATCAAGACGATTCCCAACTACATATCTTTGAAGCCGGATTCACCGACCCGACTACGCTGCTCACCACCCCGGAACAGTGGACGAGGTGCGTTTTGCTTGCCTTGCCTTCGCGCCACATTGACACTGGCATCGTTTTATTATTGTAGCCTCCCTCATGTCTCCGTATTCTTTGCGGCGGCTCGCAGCACGTGCGAGTGCGGGCGTGCGCTGACTCACACGTTCGTGCAAGCTACGTTTGGACGTACACGGTGATGCCTATCTCGCCTTCTCTTATGTTCTAGCGCTGCTTACACTGTGCCGTTCCCGAGCGCAGGCTTCTGCCCCCGCGCTTCTCGCCCCACGCGTCGTCGTCCGCGTCGTTGACTGCATCGTGCAGCACGACCAGGCTCTTCGTCTCAGGATCGCACCGCCGCGTGCATACATGCCCACACTTCGCCTTGCTCTCCGCGCTCCCCCACGCTGCATACCAGATCCACCCATGACGCACCTGCTCCGGCGCACATCTAGATCTGCCACAGCTGCCCCGATGCCGATGCCGTGGTCGAACCCCTTCCGCACGGGGAAGCCGCTTTTCTTTCCTCCGCACCGCACGTCCACATCTTCAGCCCCGTCGGCCGTGGCTTCATCGCCCCACCCGCGCGGTCCCGTTTGTGGTGGTGCTCCTTTGATGGCCCCACCTCTGCGTCACTATTCGCCTCCAACACTTCTTTTGCGTCTGCGTCGAGGCCGACACCGCCGCCGCTGAGGACCCCATCCGCCGACACTAGTGCGTCTTCGCCATCGGCGGCCTGTTTCGCACCAGCGAACTCGAGCGATGGATACCGCGCCTCCTGAACCCAGGAACGCGACGCACCTCCAGCGATAGCCCCGCGTGCCATAGCAACGTTGGAGGGAGCAAAGAGCGTGCCCGCACCCCAGACTGCGGTTCAGACTGGCACACCGACACCCAAGATGGGCGCGGGCCGACGCCCCAGCTCCCACGTGCGCTGCGCCGCACACCCGCTGGCGCAAGCGGAGAGGGGGAGAGGTAGAGATTGCCCAGTCGCGTGGGGGCGGGGTGAGAAGGATGGGTGAAAGAAGGGAAGTACGAAGAGGAAGCGGGAGCCAAGGCAGGCGAAGACATGAAGATGGGGTAGGCGCGCCGCTCCCCACACGCCACCCGGCATTCGAGCGAGCGCAAGGGCACGAGGCGACTTATCCACGCGCAATAGTCTGCCGGCGGCGACACTGGCCCTATACGCGTGTACGGCGTGCGCTGCTCGATCCGCCTCTGCCTCGCCCCTGGGCGCGCTCTCACGCGCTGCTTCGGACCCGGACCCGGCGTCGCCTTGTCCTTTGGCTTCTCGACGAGCTGCGGCGGCGTGCGCTGCGCGTCGGTGGGTCGTTCTCGTCTGGGCATTTGCTCGCCGCCGCCCGCCTTCCCCGGCCCGCCTGCCGAGCACGCACGCACGAGCCTTGGTGCCAAATACCAGAAATACTCAGCCTCGGCACCCGCGTCCCCATCCGCGCCGCCGTACAAGACCTCACACGACGCCTCATCGTCTGCTTGCGCGCATCTCTGCCTGCCCGCGGACGCGTCGCACCGTGTGTGTAGCGAGCTTCGTGTCGTGGCATGCGATGCACGATGCACGATGGGCGTGCGTGCTGACGCACCAGCCCCGTACGTCCGCACCCGCCACAGCGGTGTCACTCAGGTCGGCCCCCGCTGCGCGTCTCTGCCTGGCTTCTTCCCTCCCTCTACCCGCCGCGCTCACCCGGCATCGGCAGCTTGACTGATGATTTTTTTGGCGGTGTATGGATGGGGTCAATGCTCGCGTAAGTCGTCTATTCCTCTTTACTTCGCCATCCTACTTTACCTTCGACTCCTGACCCGTTGTCTATCTTTCTCTCTACTTCCATCACCATCTGCCCATCTACCGCTCCCAACTCCTACTTCGTCTTCGTCTCCGTCTCCATCACCGATCCTATCTATTTCTTCCAAACTTCTACTTCGTCCCCGCCCCCGTCCATTCAATTCTAAGTCTTCCACTTCTACCAACTTCTCCATTTACTTCCCCTTCTATCTCTACCCAATTCCTACGTCGCCTCCGTCTCCGTCTACCCCAACTCCTAATTCGCCTCCGCCTCCTCCACCTACCTTCTACCTTCGAATACCCATCTCCACCTACCTTTGTCCCAACTCTGACGCATGCTTATTTGATAGAACGATCTGGATTCGACTCAGAACCGCCGACTCGACGATCAACGACCGCCTCTCGGTGCACTTTTACAGTGTGGCGTTTTTGGCATTTGTGAGTCCCCTTCCCTCTTTTCTCTTCTAAGCAGGATGCCGCGAAAAATCCTGACGTGTGTTTTGTTTCCGCCACAGATGTCCGTCGCTGGGATCCCTGGATGTACGTCCCTTCCTCTCCTTCAAATTTCTCCCGTTATTTCGATTCAACCCATCACTGAATATACTATTCGCGTGCAGCCCTTGAAGAACGTGCAGTCTACTACCGGGAGACGAAGAATGGGCTTTACACGACGCTGCCGTTCGTGCTCGCCAATACTCTCGTGGGGATGCCGTTCCTCGGTGTGTGCACGCTGCTGTTTACGCTGATTTCGTATTGGGCGATCGTGAGTAATCTTTTCCTCCATGCTCTGTGACTAACGTGTTGATATGATTTTCGTAGGGCCTCCACCCGGCGGGTGGCGTTCTTCCGCTTCCTCGCGTTTTTGTACCTCGCCATCCTGGTGGCGAAGAGCCAGATGCTCCTAGTCGCAGCGCTCATGCCCATGTTCGTCGCGGCACTGGTGATTGGCCTGTTATGAGTTCCCCTCCAGATTTGAATCAGAAGGATGAGCTTACTATTTGCAGCGTGAACGGATTCTGGATGAGTGTGGGCGGGTACTTGTGCGTCGCATCATTTCGTTCTTCGAGAGCTAAGGAAATTCTGATGATCTTCAATAGCATCAAAGCACGCTTCCTCCCGCGCTTCTGGTTCTATTCATTCCACTAAATGGACTACCAACGCTATGCGTTTGAGCTGCTCACTAATGTATGACCTTCCCTCCCTCCCCACTGCGACCCAGCTCATCGCGCCTACAGTCCGACCTCCGGGGCTTGACTTTCACCTGCCCGCCATCCACTGTTTGCGCATACCCCTCATCGACACCCGAGACATGCACCGTCTCCGGCGCGGACGTCCTCGACAACCTCCACATAGGGTGCATCTCGCACGGCGCGTGGGCGGGGATCGTGATTGGGATTACGTTGATTTATCGGATTCCGTGCGTCTGCTCTCTCTCCCCCTTCCGTTCTTCTCCTCGCTGCTTGCCTCCCTCTTTTGTTCGCTTTATTGATTCAATCATATTTGCAGGTTGTGCTTTGCTCTCAAGGCGCGATCGAAATGAGGCCCAGTCAAAGGTCGATCGATGAGACATATCGCGCCCGGTGTTGGCCAGAGTACCTATGGTGTGGGTGCGAGTATCTGTGTATGTTTGGCTTTAGCGTATGTGTGTCTGCAAGAATGTCCAGCCCCTTCAGCACGCCTTCAAAAGACCGGTATCTGGATGAGCATTGTCTTGCCTCCCATCCTCTGCGCCCTCCTACCTCCAACTTGATATGATCTCTTCTACCCCGCACAGGCGATGAAACCATTCGTTCAAGGCTGGTCCGCAGTGCATATCGGCCCCATTTGCAGGCATCGCCGACCTGGGGCACCCAGCCGCAACCGTCTCTGCACGGCGCCCTCCCGTACCCGTACCACCTCCCTACATGCATCACCATCACCCCGCCCGCCGACTCCTTCGCCACATACACCGTCGTCCCTCCGGCTCCCACCGCTCGCACAACATACTAAACTCTGCCGTCCTTGGGCCGGACAACCGCACGCACTTCCACATTTCCAGCAACGACGCCGCGACGGTGGTGGAAGAAGCCAGCGCCGCGTAGCGGTGATAACATGGGCTGGCGCGCATCCGACGCTCGCGATCGACGGCCTAGGGTGGCCGCTGCGCACGTCCCAGTGGCTCTAACTCTCCTCCGACCGCGCGTGAGTCGTTCCTTCCCTTCTCTTGCCCCATCATTTAACCCAATTCATGCCGGCAGATGCAGAACGATGATAGCCGGCGGAGAGCGATTTAGCTAGCGGCCGAACGGGGGATGTGTCAAGGTGCGCGTGCTTTTCGTCGCGTCGTGCTCGTGGTGGATTCTTACATACTATCATGGTTTCCAGTTATTTCCTCTCGCCAACTCGGAGGCCTCCCAGCCCTTGACACGGATGTCGCTATCACCATTGCAGGGTGCTGGAAGCCTCATAACGCTCCAGTTGATGCCACGCGCGCTTCAGATACGTCTTCTCAAGGCGACTGTGATCTCGGCCGTGTTGCTGATGTCGGATCGGAGAATAGATTGATTGTTAGCGAGCTATCCGAGAATGGATACGTTAAAGACGTGTGCGTCGTTATTGTATTAATTGTTGTGTAATGAGTCGGCCCGACATAGATAGGGTGAACACCTGGGGTGTATTGGAGTAATTCTTACTCAAGTTTATAATGTAGAGAGCTTGAAAAGAAATTATATTTGGAATCGGAACGTATTTACTCTTGATTAATTCTTTTTCAATAGGCGGAGTTCAAGTTGAGTTGATTGAACGAGCCATTGCTCTTCATTAGAGCTCGTCTTCTTGCTACAGGCCGGCGCATGTCCATAGAGCACCAAACCATCCGATTCCGAAACGTTGGGACTCGTTATTGAGTTGTAGTTTTAGAAAGCGAAATTCAGATGTATAATAATATGACATGGCGTAAAAAAACCCAAGACACCTCACAAAAAAGCCTCACACACACACGGCATCCTTACGCCACGCCAACGCCAACCTCCTGCTTCGTAACATCATACTGCGAGATCCTTTCATCCCGCAGCTCATACCCATTCCACGCAAAATACGCCGCCATCCCCCACTTCTTCATCGTATACTCCACCCCGCCGCCGTCCCGCCCTTCGCCCCGCCCGTCCCGTGCGCCAGCGCGCGCACGCAATAATACCGTGTGGACGAGAATCACAAGAAAACGAGTCCTGGAAAGCAGCCAGGATATGCCAAGAATATCCTCCCAAAGTCTCAGGCTGATAAGGGTTCAAGCCCCCGAAACTTTCCCATTGCTTGTCGAGGAGGATGTTGTCACCATTGAAGAACAAGTGTTGCGTTGGGGCAGAAACATATTTCCAGTAGCGATTCATACAATACGAAGATGGGCAATGAGACTCTAGGTCAGGAAGAGCGAGCAAAAGATCTGGCATGGTAACATCGAACGTAGTCAGTTAGTGCTATAGTATGGTCTGGCCTTTTATAGGTTGTCAATTTTGGCGGACATAAATTCGACATATGCGGAAAACCTGCGCACGGAACAAGTAGGAAAAGGGGCTGAAACTGGCGTAAATCACGCTGAACGCACATCAATACGCAAAATGGAAAAACAAACAAGTCAGAGGCGTGTTCCATAGCTGCGAGATAGGTTTCAGATACTCGGGCGAGGCGGAGTGCTACTTTCAGCTGTTTAAGGAATGGATTGCCTTGCAACACGATAGGCGGGAACGGAAGTGTGATCTACGGCTTCGGCCGCCGCCCTGCGGGTATCCGCGCGAACTAGGGAGATGCCTTTTCTAAATTTGACCAGATTAAATGAAAACCAAGCAAATATTCATTCAATATACATTTTAGTTGAAGTCAACACAACGGCGATTTAACACACTACCGCTGACGCCGTAACCAAAAAAAGAATTCGGGCTTTCCACTTGGAGTGTAGCCGATCTCCGTATCTCTGCAGTGGAGGGCACACCGGGCTCTGCCTCATGTTTCGGCGCATAGCAATCAATATGCTGTCAACATGAGATGCGCTGAATCACAGTTTACCGTTCGGCTGAATCCCAATCACAGTGTGCGAAGTCAGCCGCGCACGACGACTTGATGAAATGTATCTTGATGGCAGCCTTACGGTGACGAGCGCCCTCCCTTTGCACACGTTCGTGACGTTTAACTGGAGCGGATCTCCTTTCCCCGTCGCCGATTGGTTTTGATTCAGTGGGCGCAGTAAGGCCACAGGGATGATGGTGTACATGGCCATCCATGGTTCCAAGATACGTTAATTTGATGGTATGTAACGTTCACCACGAAGATTCTATATGTAGGTGTCAAACATCGTCGCATCTTAGCCCTCACACTCATGTCCTCCGCAGCAGAATCAAAAGGAACTGCCCTCGTCACCGGTGCAGCGCAAGGGATCGGGAGAGCAATTGCACTACAGCTCGCAGAAGATGGATTCGACGTGGCCCTGAACGATATCGCGTCCAAAGGCCCCCAGCTTGACGCGGTCAAAGAAGAAGTCATCAAAGTGGGCCGCCATGCAGCAGTCTTTCCTGCCGACATCTCCATCGATGCGGAAGTGAAAAACATGGTCGCGGGTGCCGTGAAAGCGTTCGGTGGGCTAGATGTTGTGAGTGTGATATCTTGCGCAGTCCCAAAGTAATGACATTCCCTACAGATGGTGGCGAACGCAGGAATCTGCAAAGCCCGCGGATCCTTGCTCGACAGTGGGCTAATTTAATTGTACCATTTACATCACCTGACAGAAATCAGTCGAGTTTGCGGATTGGGACAATACCTTTAACATTAATGTTCGCGGAACTTTGCTGTGCTACCAGCATGCGGCCAGGCAGATGATTCTTCAAGGACACGGCGGGCGAATCATCGGTGCTTGCTCTGGGGCAGGCAAACAAGGTGCTTGCACCCAGCCCCTCCTACGTTTAGACTCATCCATGAGATATTAGGGATGGCGATGCTCCCTGATTATTCTTCATCGAAGTTTGCCGTGCGTGGATTGACCCAGGCAGCAGGTCAGCCACCCATTTATTCATTGTTACACCATAATGAACGTTGTACAAGCTTTGGAATTTGGAAAGCACGGGATCACGGTCAACACCTACGCCCCGGGTGGCTTTTTTCTTCTTCAGCCTTCAGTTGTGATACTGACATACATGCGCATGAATAGGTGGCGTCATCACCCCCATGAGTTCGCTTTCCTTATCTACCATTTTAAGCCCATGGTTTACCTTGTAGTATTAGCCGAACAGTTTGCTCCTCTGGCCGGCCTGACCCAGGAAGCATTCTTTGCCGCTGTGAGCCCCCTTCGCTTCCAACCGTCTCTCTCGAGGACTGACTGCTTTTATTAGCAAGCCCAGCAAGTCGCAACCGGGCGCAATCCAACCACGCAGGACATTGCACGTCTGGTGTCCTTCCTTGCGTCGAAGGAATCTGGGTTCATTACGGGTAAGTTTAGTCTCATGGCCTCTGCACACTTCTTGGCTGACGGAGACCTCACCCAGGCCAATCTGTAAGTTTGTTTCCTGTACCGGGAGTGATCGTTGACGGACCAAATATTAGATTTCTGCTGACGGTGGGCGGTACTTTGACTGAATCGCTTCCACAAGGAAGATTATGTACCTTACCTTCTTCCGATGTTAAAACCTTATATATGAAACCATTGGGGGCACTATGGGAGCCGTTACTGAGGAGAGGGACCTAGTCCACCTTCTTTTGAAGCCTCCAGAAGGGCGTTATCGATCACAGACAAGAAGCGAAGCCAAAGCGATGGCGTGGGAAGGACTCGTGAATCGCACCGAAAAGAATTTAGAACCAGGAAGCTGAGCGCCCACTCTTGGGGCTATGTAGTACAGCGAAGGGATTTGAGAGCATACATGGATACAGCGAGAGTCTCGCTGCATGCACGCTTCCGTTTCCTTCTCTCTCTTGGCAAGAGATTGGGCAGTGAAGTGATTGCGTGTGCTAAACAGAATGCACAGATATCGCAAAAGGCGAGAGCGGAGAGCGTCTCCAATTCAGACGATTACGTGGCTCAGACCGTCGCACCATGATCCACGGCTTCTGCAGTGGCCACATGGTGGTCGGTGGCGAGCTGACAGAGGACAAAACCAGGCGGGGAAGGCATAGAGACGTTATACATGAGCTGCCAAAAGCGAAGAATTGAAAAGTAGCCAGTAAACCGGACTGGTGCCAGCGTGGTAGTAAAAGGAGTAAGGCTCCAACCCTTTCCGTGTATACCATTTATGTTCGTACGTGTACGGCATGGAGTCGATATCGTCCGACTTGTGGAGGAGACGATATACGGAGGTGGCTAGTACGCCGGCATTGGCCACGAGAAGTGCCGTACTGCGGATACGAAATTATAATAATAAGACATGGCGTAAAAAAATCCAAGACACCGACCAAAAAAGCCTCACACACGCCCGGCATCCCTACGCCACGCCAACGCCAACCTCCTGCGTCGTAACATCATACCCCGAGATCCGCTCATCCCGCAGCTCATACCCATTCCACGCAAAATACGCCGCCATCCCCCACTTCTTCAGCGTATACTTCCACCCCGCCGCGGTCCCGCCCTTCGCCCCGCCCGTGCCGTGCGCCAGCGCGCGCACGCGCTCGATGCGCGGCAGTCTATTGCGCTCGAACTGCTCGAACACCCGCGCGACATCGCGCGGGGCGTCGAGCGGGTGCGCCCCGAGCAGGCGCGCGAGGTACGCCGCGTCCTCGAACGCCATCGCGCTCCCCTGCCCGTTCGGCGGCAGCGCATGCGCCGCGTCGCCGACGAGGCACACGCGGCCGAGATGCCAGCGCGGGATCTCCGGGATGCAGTGCGGCGTCCACAGCTTCACCGCGTCGGCGCGCACGGTGTCCATCAGCGCGCGTATCACCGGTGTCTGCACGCCCGCGTAGTTGCGCTTCGCCGTGCGCGCGGCCTCGCCCGATGCCTCGTACGCGCGCCAGGCGGCGCGGTCCTTGGGGGGCAGGTCCTCAGCGACGCACCACGCGGCTTCGGTGCCGGAGGTGTTGTGTGGCCAGACGGAGACGAGGCCGACGGGGGTGAAGAGGACGGCGGGGAAGGTCCAGCCTGGGGGGGCGTTGAGGGAGGCGAGGGGGAGGGTGCCGGTGAGCATGCAGGAGCCGAGGAAGGTGGGGGTGGGGGCGGAGGCACCGAGGACGTGTTCGCGGACCTTGGAGTGGATGCCGTCGGCACCGATGAGGATGTCGCCTGGACAGGGTGAGACATGATGAGTATGGTAATAGAGATTAGACAAACGCACCGCGGGCAGTTGTCCCGTCCCCGAAGTGCAGAGTGACGCCGTCATCGCGGTCCTCGATGGAGGTGATATGTACGCCGTAGCGAACCTGCACGAGGTCGGGCTGCTCCTCGCACGCGTCAAGCATAATGTTGTGCAGGGTGGAACACAGGATGCGCAGTGCATTATACTCGTCGTTGTGTTGCAGGAGGTGGCCAAAGAGATAGCTGTCATCGGCGTGCATTGCGAGTCGGCGGTATGAGAAGGCTGCGGCCTTGAGGTGGTCGTACACGCCGACGACGTGGTCCAGGGCGCGCAGAGCATTGGGTGTCAGCGAGATGGAGCCCTCGGCGACGGTGCGCGTCGGGCGAAGCTCGAAGATGGACGATGGGATGTTTTAGCGGGCGAGGGCTAGGGCAAGGGAGGGGCCAGCCAGACCGCCGCCGACAATCAAGACTCGGTCGATGGGCATTGTAGTCGCTGAGGACAGATGGGCATGTTAGAGGAAGGGGGAGGATGAACTAGAGTCTTTGCGCCCTGTTATTGACGCGAGCTGCATTGTGGGCTCTAGCCAACGTATGCCTCCCGGCGCTGGGTTGGTGTAGGGCGAGGAGCGACTACTTACGTGGCGCCGCGGCGGAGGAGAAGTGGTCATTTACGATTTGTCAAGTGATCTGTTGGCCATCAGCGAAGAGTCACACGCACGATGGCAAAATACGAACTAAGAGTAAAACAAAAGGAAGAGAGCAAAAAAAGGTCGAAATATCCAAAGAAGCCATGGGTCGCAGGGATTCGAACCCTCGCCGCGGGTGGTTGAACTCTCGCGGGCGTCACCGCGTCCTACAAACCCGTTCTGGGAGTGATTGGGGAGTGATATGGAAGGGATTTCGGCTCAGCTACGCAAAAAGCGAATATGTTACGAATACCTATTACGTCTGGAGCAGTTGGTTGAAATGACTTCGGGAATGTGGAGAACGGATACGTACGTGATCTCGTTGCTCTAAATGCATTATCGGACAAGTGGAGGAAGCAATTCTTGAAAAAGCGCTAGAACCGGAACACAGACCAAAAATTGCGCCATTATGGGTCGCGAGGGAGTCGAACCCTCGCCGTGCGGAGTCTCAAGAGAGAATTTACCCATAGCGCCCGCACGGCGTCCGACGGACCCGTTCTATGGGCAATTGAGTACGAGGATCAATGGAGTGAAACGGAGGGAAATTCGGCGAACTATAAGTATCGGTAGCGGCGGCGAGCGCCGATCCCCTACTCTACACTCTCCTCTTAAATTAAGTCGCTCGTAATTTTGTAGTTCAATTCAAGTGCATAATTCAATTCAAGTACATATTTGTTACACATTCACTTTAATTGACAGGAAGTGGAAATTTCGCATCAATGATGGTCTCGGAGGGGCGGTCCTCTTCGAGCACTGCATTGTGCATGGCCACAGCAGCCTGCACGTTGAGCGACAGCTTCTCACCCTCTGCAACAGAATAGTGTCCAAGGGTAAACATGACCATGACAACCATTCCAGAATCCAGCTCTCCATCGTATTTTGGCAAACATTGGAAATTCTTAATGTCAAAGTCCACAGAACGGGCATCGTAGATAGGAACTGATAATGAATGATAAACATCAGCATGTTTAGTCAGAAATAATTAGGTGTACCTGGCTTATCAGGTGTACGAGCCCCAAAAGTGTCCCACTGAATGCTGTCATCTTTCTTTCGCGAGACAGGGATATTTGCTGGTGCTGGGTACAAATGAGAACTTTAATGAATTTGAAAAAGTGATACATGCCTTTGCTAGTTGACGCCCGCTTCTTCAGGGAGCCTGAAGTCAGAATGCCACCTGAGTAGACTACAATGAGCTAAGACAAGACAAAATAATTCGGATTTACTTACTGGGTCTATTTTCTCCCATGGTGGAAAAAGACAGTCCACCACGAAAGATATACGCTGAGACGTCACCCAAAAGCTCTTGAATCACCCCCGTAGCCCGACCCCAACCCACAATAGAGGGAATGATGTTGACTGAGTGATGTTTATTGATGAGTTGGTAACACAAGGCAGACTGGTCAGTGACACAGCCGATGATGAAGAATCTGGCTGCTTTATTGCCTCCCTTACGGAATACAATGTTACCCCGCAGCTCATAGTCAGCTGGATTCGCTATGGCGAGATTTTCCAGTTGGAAATCAACGCCTATCGCTATTTCATAGTTGGTGATGCGCTCATATGCAGCCGGCATGAGAAGTTCATGCAAGGCTGCAGCATCGGCAGTAATCTCGAAGGAGTTGAGTGGATTAAGCCTTGGATGGAAATAATAATCAGATGCATTTCGTGAAATAAAACGAACATTGTACGCACAAAAGAGTATCCACTGTGGTGGGCTGTCCAAGCACAGATGGAGCAGCTTTTGGCGAAGCCTGGCATAGGTCAGTGAAGATCCTGCATTTGACGTCAATGCAAATTGACTAACATTCTCGAGATTAGAGTCTGCTGTCGCGGAGGATTCACGAGAGCCAGAAAGGTGTACACACTTTGTGTCTGAGTGAGGAGTATCATCGTCAGATTCGATCCTAATGTCAAGGGTGATCAGAGAGGGTTTAAATTAGAAGCAATGGATCAACTTGTGCTTCTCAGCAGTAGCACGAGTCTTTGGTGCCATAATAACAAAAATTCTGGAAATTTCTGGATAATACACCAGGCGGTGTATCCGCTGTTGAAAGCGGTAAAGGTATGTTTCTGCTCCATGAACATTGTGGTGTGAAGAGCATCACGAGATTCAACTCATATACTTCGAGTAAGGGCTCCACAATTAAGACATAATTTATGTGCTAATACTACATGTTATTGAAGCAGCTGATGTGTGGATCCTCAATTTTCGGAGCAGCGAGTCCGTTATGATAATGCCAAGGCCTGATTCAGGAACATGACATCATCTGCTTCTAATATAAAAGGAAGAGCAAAAATAGAAACCTTACATTCACACAAATATATCCACACACAATGTCTTTCAATCATATTGAACCTACGGTGTTCCGAGACACCATTTTGGCAACAAAGGATTACGCGCATCTTGATTTACATCCTTCCACAAAGTGACCATTCCGTAGGGAGCGAGTTTCTTCCCAAATTTCGCCAGGCCCATGTCAAGGATACAGGAGATACCCATCTTCTTGATTCTTTGACATCGGCAACAATGATTAACACCCATTTTGCCCTTGATATGAAAGATGGCTATACTTGGTTAACCAATCGCAACTCGACAGATCACTCTGGTCGTGTAGCGTTGTTCAACGCAAGTGGCTTTGTCACAGATCTCTGCCTCACTGTTGGTGGAATTCACAGGTACAGCACTTATCCTGTTTCTTAATAACTCTCACATTACATCCTAGTTCACGTGCTGGGCCGCGTCGTTCCATGCAAAGCATTACAATCACCGGATTGAATGACACCGTCTTTCGAGACACTGTCAACGCAGTCAACCTTGTATCTGACTTTATGCTTGGTTCTGGTCCAAACATTACGCCGTTGCCATCTTCAGTTACACTGGGCGGGCTCTGCAGAGGCATCACAGCCACAACTCGAGTGATGACTCCGGCCGAGCATAACATTTTCTCGGTTGTGGATATTCCCGCTCAGTTGGATGTTCAAGGGTATGTGAAAGCTTGGGCCAATGGTGGAGATGGGAGAGGGAAGTTTGTGTACACAGCAGACAACAATATTGAAGTCATGAATCTCGTTGGTCTTGAAAATGATTCCGAGTGAGTTCATCTTCATTTTCAGTGTGAGCATTACTGAACTCTACCAGTACTTGGCAATTTGATAATCATATTCCACATTCAATGATTCAGCCCGGAAATCTTGTGGAGATCCTTGTCTCTTTCCGAGTTGCACCTTTTGCCAAAGGTATCAAAAAGGTGCAATGTCATCTTCATTGAGTGCTCAAAATTAGTAGTGAAGCTACTTCAGTGCATTTATAGCTATCATGTTGATCAAATCTCAACATTAACAGAGCCTTCGTCGTGTGGATGAAGAAGCTGCTGCTGTTCATAGTGCAGATAACAGAAGCAGTGGTCAGCTGCTTGGAAAGCGAATGCTGCCTGCACTGTTTGCTCGTAGTACTCGGCCACGCATGGATGTTGACCAGCTTGGTAATGGTGTGCAGAAACTGAATGTAGACTCTCACTAGGTGTAGCAAAATTTATGCAACAATACAAAATTTATATGAAATGGAAGAAAGGCCTTGTTGTTGGCAGAGTACAGCCTTTGCAATGGATTTTTTTATTTCCTTCATGTTGCCTGTGAGGGCCTGATCTCTAGCTCCAATTGTTTGACTTGGCTGCAATTGTTTTTATGGCCTGATCCTGATGCCTGCACAGAAACATGAGTACTGGGTCCCAACCGGTAGAGAATCACTAAATACAATTTATGTATGTTCCTTTTGACTCTCTAATTTCCTTATGGAAATTTATCGCGGCAGTTGGATGATATGCTCGATCTTGATATGCGTGATTTTGACTTGGCTGCAATTGCCTTTTATGGACCGATCCAGATGCCTCTCCAGAAATGTGAGTTCTGGGTCCCAACCGGTAGAGATAGAGAATGCCTAAATATAATTTATGTTTGTTCCTCTCGACTGTTCAATTTCCTCGTGAAATTTCATCGCGGCGGTTAGATGATATGCTTGATTTTGATACGGCCCCATCATCTCTCACAGTCCCATACTGATGTGTCCCCAGAAACATGAGTTCTGGGTCCCAACCGGTAGAGAATTACTAAATATGATCCATGTATCTTCCTTTTGACTCTCAAATTTATTCGTAGAATTTTATCGCGGCGGTTGGATGATATGCTTGATTTTGATGCGGCCCCATCACCTCTCACAGTCCCATACTGATGCGTCCCCAGAAACATGAGTTCTGGGTCCCAACCGGTAGAGAATCACTAAATATGATCCATGTATGTTCCCTTCGACCCTCGAACTTATTTGTAGAATTTCATCGCGGCGGTTGGATGATATGCTTGAGTTTGATGCGGCCCCATCACCTCTCACAATCCCATACTGATGTGTCCCCAGAAACATGAGTTCTGGGTCCCAACCAGTAGAGAATCACTAAATATGATCCATGTATGTTCCCTTTGACCCTCAAACTTATTCATAGAATTTCATCGCGGCGGTTGGATGATATGCTTGATTTTGATGCAGCCCCATCACCTCTCACAATCCCATACTGATGTGTCCCCAGAAACATGAGTTCTGGGTCCCAACCGGTAGAGAATCACTAAATATGATCCATGTATGTTCCCTTCGACCCTCGAACTTATTTGTAGAATTTCATCGCGGCGGTTGGATGATATGCTTGAGTTTGATGCGGCCCCATCACCTCTCACAATCCCATACTGATGTGTCCCCAGAAACATGAGTTCTGGGTCCCAACCGGTAGAGAATCACTAAATATGATCCATGTATGTTCCCTTCGACCCTCGAACTTATTTGTAGAATTTCATCGCGGCGGTTGGATGATATGCTTGAGTTTGATGCGGCCCCATCACCTCTCACAATCCCATACTGATGTGTCCCCAGAAACATGAATTCTGGGTCCCAACCGGTAGAGAATCACTAAATATGATCCACGTATGTTCCCTTCGACGCTCAAACTTATTCGTAGAATTTCATCGCGGCAGTTGGATGATATGCTTGAGTTTGATACGGCCCCATCATCTCTCACAATCCCATACTGATGTGTCCCCAGAAACATGAGTTCTGGGTCCCAACCGGTAGAGAATTACTAAATATGATCCATGTATCTTCCTTTTGACTCTCAAATTTATTCATAGAATTTTATCGCGGCGGTTGGATGATATGCTTGATTTTAATGCGGCCCCATCACCTCTCACAGTCCCATACTGATGTGTCCCCAGAAACACGAGTTCTGGGTCCCAACCGGTAGAGAATCACCAAATATGATCCATGTATGTTCCCTTCGTTCAGCACGGTTGTTAATAATTTCTTATTGTAATATTCACTGGCCCCAATAGTAATACAAAGTTTGTCCTCAAGCAGACTGTGGGTGTCAGAGATAACACAAGGTGGAATCATCAAACATTTTGTTACAGTTTCGGTCAGGGCATCTGAAAAAAAGTTGAACACAGCAACTTCCAATGATTCGTGTGTGTTATTGAGTAACTCATATTGTATACAAGTAGAAAGGGTATGATAGTGACTCAGGATAATGTCAATATGAAATTTCTTACACTCCCTGCCTAACTGGTGACTCGGACATTTACTTGCTGCTTGGCGCAGTTCTTTCACAGACAACAAAGCCAGGGAACCTTTCATATGATTTGTTGGGAATTCCAGCCATAATGGCTTGGCTTGTGCCTGGATATTACTTGCTTTCAGCTCATTCACATTCAAGGTGGCGGGTGCCAAATTAATCAGCAGGTTATTTTTGGTGGCGGATGCCAACTGTGACAGCGGGGGCTGATTATGATCATTGGCGGGTGCCAAAGTATTCAGTGGGTGCTGATCATTCATATGAAGAGAGGGTGAACCGAGGGTAAGAGGAGGATGTTGGTAGTAAAGAGCAAGTGCGAGAATGGAGCAGAAATGTGACTTCTTTCCTACGTCATCAAGCTTCGCTCTCCCATCTTGCAATGTGTCACTCGGGCGGCGGTATTGTCGCCGGCATGCAGTCAGGTGTTGCGAGCGTGTACGATTGGAGAGCCCGGAGCAGTGGAGTATAGAAATTGATGGACCAAGAGTGCAATGCGACGTCTGAGTGACCACTGACCATCTTTGACCTCGTCCTGTTCTCTAAGGACTGGTCGGCAAGATTCAAGCAAGATTTCCAGATTTCCGAGTCACTCTCCCCGCTCGCCATCCGGTTGCGATTCTCGCAGGGCTGTCGAAAGCCTGAGGCGTGGACGAACAGAAAAGACCATTATCTTGACATCTTTGAGGGTGTGCAATAGAGAAAATCCGGGCCGGCCCAGCCTCATGGCGTGTTTGAATCGTAGATGTGCCGCCGGAGCCAATTGCAATTGGGCATGCGTACGGTTAGCCTGAGCCTACGTTCAGAAACACCGATGGCGGAAGAGAAGCGAAGGGGACGTCGAGATGATACAGACGTAAATCAAGGCCGGTAACTTGTTTCGACGGCATTAGCCGCGATGTAAGTTCAACTGCCGGTGAAACTCCGATGCACTACACTTCGAGCCCATAACACCCCTTCGCCTCCCCCCCCAATGACACATCATGTAATCTTGATGGCGCATGGGTTCAAGTCAGGGAGGTGGGATTCTTTTTCACCTTCAATTTCCATGTTCCCCACGAGTTATTCTCTTTGTAAATACAATGATAAATACTTACCTGGGTGAGTGCGCGACCACGTGGCGCGACGGAGGAGAAGTGGTCATTTACGATTTGTCACGGCTGCCATCACAAATCGCAAGTCCGCAGTGCCCCATCACGCATGAATTGTTCGTTCGCTGTCGATGGCAAAATACGATCCCAGCGAAAAAGATGACCGCGCAGATAAAATTCCGAGCTGCAGAAGCTAGACCCGGTCTGTGGAATAAACACGCTCACCGCAAGGGGCAACCGGTATTTAAACCGGCGAAAGGCCGGTTAGTTAGTCCAGCCGTCGGCCGGAAATGAAAATGACTCCCAACTTTAAGAAAGTTGGAAACACCAGGCCGAGGTCAGAAAAAAGAAAATCAGCCCCATATCTTTTTTTTTTGAATGCCGGTTGCCCCTTGGCTCACCGCATCGCGATCACTGTGCACAGTGCTCGTCGCTGCGGGCGCAAAAAGAACTCCGCCCAAAAGAGCGATTCCGGCTTCCTCGCGAGGGAGTCAAACCCTCGTCGTGCGGAGTATCCAGAAGAGAATGGGGTATAGCACGCAGATGGCGTCCGACGGACCCGTTCTGTGGGCAATTGAGTACGAGGATCAATGGAGTGAAACGAAGGGAAATTCGGCTCAGCTTCACAAAAGCGGCTACGTCTGCAGCAATTTGTTTGAACAACTGGGAATGCGGTCAGGAAGCCCGGGGAAAGAATGCGCACCTTAATCTGACGATAATGCATCGTCGGACCGGTGAAGGAAACAATTCTCGAAGCGCCGGCCTGAAGGAACACAGACTAAAAATGGTAAACTCGGAACATCCAAACTCAAATTGCAAGGTTACGGGAACTATAAGTATGCCATTCGACGCCCGCGTGACATCAGGTTTGAGCAAAAAATGGGAATCCGTGCACATGGTTCGGCGACACGCTCGATTCAGTCGGAGTCGTTGGGGAACTTTGAGTAGATCTGCAGCTGGATCAATTTGGAATCCTGGAACTACTGGCAGACCTGGGACTGATCGTTCCCCGGAATTTTGCGGAGCTTGGACCGGTTATCGTGAGGGACAAGACGGATGATGGAGAGCATGATTAACCGTTCTTTAACAAAATGGCTCCTCGGCTGTGCTCTTTCCCCATATATCCATGCTCTTTCGCTCTTCCTCTGCTCTTCGTCTCTGCTTAGCTCCATCTGTCCTCAATTTCTCGTGCTTTTACCACTGCTCCACCGGCCTTTGTTGCTCCATCTGGCCAAGTCACCATTCTATTTCCATCCCGATCCCATTAGGTCCGTTCAACCTCCCCACTTCTTCAACTGTTCACTGCCCGAACTGTGCCGCAGTATGCACAGTCCGAAATCATTCAGCAGACCGGCCTGCAGTTCTCTTTTGGCAGGTTTGGCAAGTCGCAGTTCATCGCAGCAACTACTGCCTGGGCCGCAGTTCATTTCCATTATAGTAGATCCGGCCGCAATGTATGCTTCCAAACATAAATAGCGCGGTTTTCCTGACCCCAAGCCCCGCACTTTTCGCTCACCCCTCCTCAACTGTCCTCAAAACTACTGGGTCCGGACTCTGCTTTCTCTGCACATGTTCAGTCGCTGCTCGGGACTGTTGTCTGATCTGGCTCATCTTGGAAACGGCTGGTTGCTCCGATAAATTCAGCTGGCGCTGCCATGGGCAAAACCATTCTCAGCTGATGCTCTAATGGGTTTCTCATCACACCTACCCTCAAAGTATTCGCGATCCCGCGACCGGAATGACACCCACTATCAACATGTGTTCTCCGGACCTGTGTGCTGCGAACATTTTCTGCCCTTGGATGTTTGTCATTCCTTCAACCTTCGCCCATGAACAGATTCACACTTCGGATTCATCGTTCCTTCCTGTCTATTGGTTTGTGGCGTTGGCGTGGTCGAATCCCCGATTTTATTCTGTATTCCGGAGCTCTGAGTTCTTTCTCTTGCCGGCTCTGATATTGTGTCGTTATACTGAATGCCGAACGGATGGTTCCTCCTGTTTCTTTTTGAGTGACTGTTAATTTCTCACTGAAGTATTTGTGGTACTCCCATTCTTTGGTTTCCACAGAAATGAAATTGCCTTTCTTTCACGCTTTTGGATCCCGGAGCGAAGCGGAGGATCATCTTGTGCTGGTTCTAGAAGCCCTGTGGTATAATGCCGATCAGTCTCCCGGAGTCGAGACACGACAATGGAACTAACCAGAGAGTGCTCGGAAAGCCCAAGGTTGCAACCCTGGGAAAGGTGTTAGAATTACAAAAGATGAAGGCAGGAACTGTTGACCAGAAGGCAGTAATCATGGTCGAACTGCTTTGAGAAGGATCGCTCCTCAACCAAGTTGCGATAATCATCATAAGGGAGCAAGAAGCAGCAAAAATAACCCCTGGAAACCGGATTATTAAAGATTACAAATAATACAGGACAGAAATGCAAACCCACAAAGATCGTCTATCCAGAATCTGCGGGTGCGAATACGAATTCTCAGGCGCACCAAGGTCGAGAGGATGGCAATTGCCATCAAAGTCACTGCTACGGCTCGCTTTGTCGTGTTCGACGGTTGAACCCAAACGACCATCTTGATCATTGAATCTGATTCTTGCCGGAGGAGAAGGAGACAAGCTCGGGAATTACTCATACCCCCGGCGCCTCTTTAATATCATATATGCATGAACCAGAACCGCGGGCCTCTGCGAACAGGCACCAGGTGTGCTGGTGCAGGATTCCTGTCATTTCTATCAAGCTTCGCTCTCCCATCTTGCAATGTGTCACTCGGGCGGCGGTATTGTCGCCGGCATGCAGTCAGGTGTTGCGAGCATGTACGATTGGAGAGCCCGGAGCAGTGGGGTAATAGAAATGGATGGACCAAGAGCGCAATGCGAGGTATGAGTGCCCACTGACCATCTTTGACCTCGCCCTGTTCTCTTAGGACTGGTCGGCAAGATTCAAGCAAGATTTCCGGATTTCCGAGTCACTCTCCCCGATCGCCATCCGGTTGCGATTCTCGCAAGGCTGTCGAAAGCCTGAGGCGTGGACCCACAGAATAGACCGTTATCTTGACATCTTTGAGGGCGTCCAATAGAGAAAATCCGGGCCGGCCCAGTCTCATGGTGCATTTGAATCGTAGATGCGCCGCCGGAGCCAATTGGGCGTGCGCACGATTAGCCTGAGCCTACGTTCAGAAGAAACACAGATGGCGGAAGAGAAGGAGACGTCGAGATGATACAGACGTAAATCACGGCCGGCAACTTGTTTCGACGGCATTAGGCGTGATGTAAGTTCAACTGCCGGTGAAACTCCGACGCACTACACGTCGAGCCCATGATAGTGTGAGGACGTGAATGCATCGGAATGGTGTTTGTGTTTGTTTGGTTACAGTTCAAGTTCCATCGAAACAGTTAGCGAACGACTACTACATCATTTGTGGCAAGTTTTGGCACTGAAATAGTCTAAGGAACACGAAAGAGCATAATTGGTGTGAAATTTCAAGTTCTATACCTTTTGAAATCCCAAGGAGCGCCAGTTTGTGGCTTGTTAATTGCTTCTAGGCTTGGCGCCATATTTCCAATGGACTGCTAGGTATCAAAGTGCCATCCTGGATGTATTGGCATATACTCCGAAAATACCCTTCGACTTGAATGACTTGAGTCGACTCAAGTCAACTTCGAGTGACTTGGTTGTCTCAAGTCAGGTTGAGTTGAGTCAAATTCACTTTCAAGTTGACTTTCCAAGTCACGACTCGAATTTTCGAGTTGCGGCAACATTACTGCGGCACTAATGTTAGCATTGGTGAATATATGCAAGGCATTGATCTTACCAATAACCTAAACCCTCGTCAAAACTCAAATCACAATGTTGGGGTGTCGGTAATGCATTCCCGACGCGTCTGAGACAACACAGTGGATAATGGCCCGCTTGCTGGATGTGCGTGGGAATGAACACATCGTTGGAGTGTATAGGTTGTGAATCCACCACCTGCCCGTGGCTGTTGGTCAAAATATTGATTTGTGACCAACATGATGGGTGGGGAGGTCAAAGGGCGAGGGTAGCCGCATTGGGAGTCGCGTATGTGGTGTGGATGCTGCAGATACGAGACTGGAACATCGAGGTCAGCATTGAATATTTGTGCATAAATTCGACTCATGTACCACACTTCGCAGACAGATAAAACTCAAATCAAAATCTTGAGGGCCATGTAACACGTGAAAGATGCGTCCAGAATCGCGCCAGCTATGCTAAAACAAAGGTGAGTCAATGTTGTTGAATATATGCAAGATAGATTGGACTTGCTGGCACCCAGCCAAATCAGACATTTGGGAGCAGTGCAACAATGGAGAAACCAAACTGAGCACCAGAAACAATGTTCTCGCTTGGCTCAAAATGCTGGTGCATCAGCAGTGGGTCCCGCGTGATAGTGGAGGTATGCAGGGTTGAGTCAAACACGAATGCGCTGGGCGGAATGGGAAAAAATTGAATAAAAAAACAATGAGTAATGTGTCATGAATTGCCCGGGTTCTACTTTTTCGCACAACACGTCCGTATGGATACAGACGTGTCTTAGTGGCATGGGACTCTCATGACACCACCACGTGACCTTCTCACAGTTGAAACCCGGCCACAGATTCCAAAAGCCACAGACTCGGGGAGTCTGCGCCACAGGATACAGAAGACGTTAAGGACTAGGAACCTGTGCAGACAGATCCTAGTCCCCGGACACACCAACAGCTGACATAGAAGCGTCCACGAAGTGCATGACTGATTGCAAACCGATTGGGGTTTGAACCACTGGATACAATGACATTCAGGATTAGGAAACTCGAACGTCGGGTCTCCCAAGTCCTCCAACGCCACGGAAACGGACACAGAGGAGTCCAGGAGTATCAGCATTAACACTCCTTAATGCTATGGTACAGGAACTGATCGCGATTGACCGTGATCACTTTAATTTATTATATAAGCCCCGTAGAATCTCCATGTAAAGTAGATTCTACCTCGTCTAATCTCAGGCTTCTACCTTGGCTTGACATAGGCATTGTCTCTACCCCGCCCTGCTTCCTTCACATTGTACTACGGGTTGTATCCACACCCCGGTTGTATACCTGAGTGGATACCACACCCTCTTCCACTCATTCTGGGTTCCACCTCGCATCCTGACCTACGACATACAGCCTCCTAGGTAGGACACCTACGACCGGCCCTACCGCTCAGGGAACAGACTAGCTAATAGCATCTATCGGGTTTATCCTGGTAGGGTTCTTGCCGGGTTACTCGCTGTTTAGCTGACCCAGAGGCTGTTGCTGACATAATGTGAAGAGTTCAGAGCTGCTGGAGACGTACATTGGATAGTGTATATAGGAAAGAACATACCTCGTTTCTCATGGAAGCTCAGAAATTGAATAAAGAGTCCCAGAGAGGCGCTACTACAGTGAGCTTGAGGAAAATGTGTTGGTGACGTGTTAGATGTAGTTTGGAATAAACCAGAGTTGCCAAGTCTTCATTCAAGATGTACAGCACGTTGAAGAGGTAGCTTGCTGTCAAGTATGAGAAGCCTAGGGGAGATGCACACTCAAAGTCAAGACGGTCTCATCACATCACAATGTTGACATCACACTGCCGGCAGCACAGCAACCCAAATTGGGTTAAGCCACATGCAATACGTGCAGGAACCTGGACAAAAGGCATTAGGCGGTAGATGGTGGGGTGCTCTAGGAAATAGAGTGAGAGCCAGGAACTGCAGTTCACCTGTATCAAGGAGAAACTGTGTTCCCCCAGATAGACGGTCAAATATGGATGTCCAGGGGTTGGAACATCGGCATCGGTGAGATGGTATGGCAGAGGGAGGAAAGGGAAACAGCTGGGACTGTGGAAGAACACATTGGTCCCCACCTGGGCATCGTCAGGAGTGTTAAAAGTACAAAGGGGAAGTCCGAAAAGATGGAGCATGTTGCACTAAGGCCAGCCATTACTATGAAGAAAGAGTTTGTGTGAAAGTCAACAATGCACACTTGCCGGTTACGACATTGTGTACAGACTATGGATATCATGCAGGACTTGAGTATTGCAGGAACGAGCTGGACTATAAATGATGGGCAGTGTTTTGACAACAAATAAGAGCAATCACAATTGCTCTACAAAAATAAGAATATTCCATGGCTGTGGGATAGCAATCATGGAAACTCAACATTTGGGCTAAACATTGATTAAACTTGTAATAAATGAGGGCTGGGGCCAGGATGCTTTCTTGAAAGAAGATTGCAGACTCATAACCCAAAAAAGGGATAGGATCCACAATCTTCAGGGGTTATGAGATCGATGATTGATGGTGACATGCGTGGATCACTCTGCTGACAAAATAATATTTGTCATGTTCAGAAAAAGGTTGACCGCCAGTTGAGTGGGGACACTCAAGATTTATGCAAAGGGGAGATGACAGACCTGGTACTAGGGCACCCAAGCATTTATTACGAGTACTTTACGTAGTAAAGTGATTGTTCTTTTCATCAATCAGATCCAGTTTTTGAGTTGGCAAAACTTTATCAGTGTGGTTCAACAATGTAATAAAATAGTGGCTGTGTTCATTAGCTTTTTGAAGTCGTTTTAAGAGCTCAATCTAATGTATTTAGCGATTATCTAATTCACCGAGATGGGGCCGGTTTGAATCTGTTCAGTCCATCATTTTTTCAATCCCCGGTTCTACATATTAGTTGGCCTCGACTCTTGATTAGGCTTGATGTTCATACTCTCTATATTTACAGCATACAAGAAACGGTTATTGTACCTTTAGCAATGATATTTTTTATGTCGGTCAAAGAGAGTACTGGCACGTGTTTTCCGTACTCACGTTTTGAGTCGGGGCTCTGTGGCTGTGATGACCGTCTCTACACACGACTTCGGATATTCCCGGCCTTTGTGTCACATTTTGTCACTTGTGTGATGTCAGATTCCTTTTCCCTCTAGCAACCTCAATTCTTATTGGATCATCTTGAAACATGGCGTGTTTGATTTTTACAGTTTGAATACAGTGCATAGGCCATTGGAAGCATTTTTGGTATCTATATTTAATGTTGTTTGCAAAATTATGCACCTTTCAGCTGTTGACCTTCTGACAACGCAGTGGGTGCCCAGATACCTCTAAGATTTTGTCTAGGAGGTTTTGGCAGTACTAGAAGTTGCAGGAAAGACTTTTATTTTGGAAAATACAATGGGAAGTGCACAAATGAGCAAAATAAAGTCTGATCATATGAGAATTTGGGGGATAAACTGTAGACCCTGCCCCAATAAAGTGGGTGCCAGGACGGGGCCAATTATTTTATTTGGCAATTGTTTTGATCTATAATACTGCACTGCACACTTGTTTTTGGGAGAAATACACTAGGACATCAGAGCGAGCCTTGGATCACAGCATCAATCCTGCATCAACCTCTTTTGATCTGAGTTTTGGGCCTCTATTTTGAAGCTTTCAAAGTAGATCTTGCCTCCAGAAGTTTATAGTGTAGTAATAAATACCGGGAAGATTTTCAAATGAAATAAATCGGCACGGTTCTACAAGCTATCAGCTTGAATGAGGGGTGGCAAATTTGGATTGAATTCGGATTGTACCTTGCTTGTTGGTGAGTTTCTTACTATGTGCATGCTGAGAAGTATACAGTGCAATAACTACTATCCATAACACCGCTTTGACAAAATTTCAGAATCATCTGAGCTTTTATTCTGATGCTAAAGGGTAAATAGTTGAAAATGGCATCATTTGACCTTCGGAGGAATAATGTGCCAGAAAATGATTATCCAGTAGCCTATGCACTGTATTCCATCGTCCTAAATCGAATGAGCCATGTATTAACACGATTGGACACGATTGAGAGTGCTAGAGAGAAAGGAAATCCGAGATCAAGAGGACTGCCCCTTGTAGTGTGATTTTCCGTGTCTAATTCCAATGCACCGAAAGCAGTTTTGAGAAAAATAAGTCTATAGTGCAGTAATAAATGTACAAAAGATTGTTCAGTAAAAATACTAGCCCTTAGGTGTGCCCCATCCTCTTTGACTAGAGTCAACAGTTTTGCTCTCAAATGTTACTGTGATCCACCTGCATTACATTCATCTCGGTGTTTATAATGGTATTACTGAGGTAAAAACCATCCAGTGCAGTATCATACACTTGCTAGAGTATTCTGACGAGGTCTTGGATCTTCCCAGGCACTTGCCCAGTTCTGGGAGGGTAAACAGCTGAAAACTTGGTGTTTTTTCCTGGCGGATGAGGAATGCACCATAAAAATGTTTTTAATGGCATATGCACTATATTCAGACCTTGGAAGTTGAATGCACCTGGTTTCAGGACGATTGGACAAGAATTGAAGGTGCTGGAGGGAAAAGAAAATCAGCATCAAAAAAGTGCCCAAACGGGAAAAAAGCGCTCGTGCCTTATGTTCCGCAAATAGCAGTAAATAGTCAAGCTGATGTGAATTGCCGAAACCATTCAAGGGTTTCAGGTTCAGGTGTGCACAGTGATAATGCATTGCGGAGAGGAAATAGAGCTGCATTGTCCTCACTGAGTTGTGCGAAGTTTTCTGACATTTCACCTGAAAGCCTGGCTCCAGATGATCTGGGGCGGTGTCCAAGCAACACATCCACAACTTGAATTTCATGTAAGCATGGTTCCGTTGAGTTTAGATTGCATGTCATGGCTCCTTATCTGGCGCTATACTTTCCCGTCCTACATTTGTGAGCTTTTCTGCACCAGAGCGTTGCCCCACTTACACATGACTGCTGATAAGCCTTACCAGGTTTCTCAATTGACTGCCAACCCATCTTGGTTCCGATGGAGAAAGTAGAAGGATGACTTGACAATGTATAGACTTGCAATACCTTGGAGAGACTTGAGATGACTTGGAGACATGCAGAAACTCGGGCTGGAAATCCGGCAGCTTGGCCTCCATATACTTGAGAATTGCGAGGATATAGTAACCGGAACTTGATATAGCTTAAGAGAAAATAGTTGTAGCAATCATATCTTGACAGTCTTGAGGTTTTGAGGCCACAGAGGAGCAGTATAAAGACTGGAGGGTCATGAGGCTGAAGGAGCTTGCCCGTATACTTGGAGGTTGTGGCACGGAGTTTGCATAAGCCAGATGCACCTGGCTTCAGTGCTTAAAAAATACGGCCAGCAATCAGATCGGCCGTGGGGTTCCGAAGTCCTTTGCAGGTAAGGGCTCTAAATAAGGTCAGTGCTTTGGTTGAGGGCAAAAAAAAAGAAAAAAAAAAAAAAGTATGAGTTATGCCATGTGCAGCATCGGATTCCCCCCAAGTTCAAAAACATTCAAATTGCAAGATACTACAATGTGCTACACTACATTAGAGTGTCATCTCACAAGAGCTAATGCTGGCCTGGGCAGTTAGCTCAAAGACATATAATGTGTCTCGGACCATTAGAGAGGCACTGGACAACGGCCTTGGTAAAGGGTTGATGTGAGAAGTTGCTAATGGAGCAACCACGGAAAGTGCCCAACCATCCTGGAAACACATTGGGGCTACTGCATATCCCTGACTAAGGGTGTATAACGAAGGAACATCTGTTTGAACAAGAGTGCTTACCGTTTGGCATCATCCAGTATCTTCAGGACTGCCAAGAGAAGGTAGAGCTCAGTCAATCTGTTGATTGACTAAGAAACCATACTCGGGTACCAAGAGGTGATGGCTATCACAGCTTTCAGACAAATTGATCAAACAGTTCAAGGAGGAACCGAAGTGGACAGATAGTTACCGAGGCGGGTAACAATTGGTACCTGAGTATGGTTTCTTAGTCAATCAACAGATTGACTGAGCTCTACCTTCTCTTGGCAGTCCTGAAGAGAGGTCTAGGACCAACAACACGAAACCCTCAACTTAGTCACTCAATGTTTTCAGAGTCCACAGTTTACTGATTCCAATATAAAGACTACTACAAGTGAAGTTCGGTATCAACCTCCACTAGCAACCTGAGTCCACTAGCACCAGCTTCATCCAAAGTCTGGGGAGTAATGTTCTTAGACCCTAGTCTGTCCTGTGCTCCCTTTTATACTACTAGGTTCAAGTTACATGTGAAAGCGAGCTGAATAATACAATAAGCAATATTAGATGATAAGAAATACGGTCAGCCAATGAGACAACTGCCGTTTGGTTTTGGTACTGGTTTGGTATATGACAGGTCAGCCTCGCTGACCGGTGTCATGAATCGCCCGGGTTCTACTTTTTCGCGCGACGCGTCCGTATGGATACAGACGCGTCTTAGCGGCACAGGACTCTCATGATGCCACCACGTGACCTTCTCACGGTTGAAACCCGGCCTCGGATTCTAAAGCCGCAGACTCAGGGAGTCTGCACCACGGAATACAGAAGACGTTAGGGACTAGTAACCCGTACAGATGGGCTCTAGTCCCCGGACGCACCAAGGGCTGACACAGGAGAGTACATGGAGTACAGGAGTGGTTGCAAACCCGATCGGGGTTTGAACCACTGGATACGATGACACTTAGGACTAGGAAACCCGAACGTCGGGGCTCCTAGGTCCACCGACGCCACGGAAACCAACACAGAGGAGTCCAGGAGCATCAGCATTAATGCTCCTTAATGCTACGGTGCAGGAACTGATCACGATTGACCGCGATCGCTTTAATTTATTTAGAAGCCTATATAAGCACGGTAGAATCTCCATGTACAGTAGATTCTACCTCGTTTAATCTCAGGCTTCTACCTTGGCTTGACATAGGCATTGTCTCCACCCTGCCCCGCTTCCCTCGCACCGTACTACGGGTTGTATCCACGTCTCGGGTTTTGTACCTGAGTGGATATCACACCCTCTTCGACTCGTTCCGGGTTCCGCCTCGCATCCCGACCTACGACATACGGTCTCCTAGGGAGGACGCCGTACGACTGGTCCTACTGCTCGGGGAACACCCAAGCTACTAGCGTCTATCGGGTTTATCCTGGTTGGGGTTCTCGACGGGTTACTCGCTGTTTAGCCGACCCAGAGGCCGTTGACAGACCTGGTATTGGGGCACCCGGGCATTTATTCAAATCTGCTCGAGTTGCAACATACTATAATGTACTTCACTACATTACGACGTCATCTCACAAAGAGCTAATGCTGGCCTGAGCAGTTAGCTAAGAGGGATATAATGTGTCTCGAACCATTAGAAAGACACTGGACAACAATCCTGGTAAAGGTTTGAAGTGAGAAGTCGCTAATGGAGCAATCACGGAAAGTGCCTTACCATCCTGGAAACAGATTGGGGCTACTGCACATCCCTGACTAAGGGCATATTACGAGGGAACATCCTTCTGAACCAGAGGGATCATTATTGGGCATCATCTGACGTCTCCAGAACTGCCAAGAGAGGACTGGACTTGGTCGATCTAACAAATGACTAAGGAGCTGTACTTGGGTACTGGGAAGCGGCGGCTATCACGATTTTCAGACAAATCACTTAAGCGGTTCAAGGCGGAACCATTTGAGCGGATGGTTACCAAGGAGGGTAACGGAGTGCTGACGAGGGGGGTCGGCTAAAAGTTGACATATCAACAATATCCCATCACGATCGTTCTAAGCGATGTAGATCTTGACTCATCGCTAAGCTCGGCTCGTTGATGTTTCTTACGAATCTCTCTCAATTTTACTAATCGCTTGATATCCGACAGGAGTTCATCGGCTAGCTGCTATACCACTAGTCATATACCCTGAACCCTATTGCACGTTTGTATCTGTCTCGTTTATATTTAGAATCCTGTAACGTATTTAAGTGGATGGTTATGGGAGGAACACCAGTGAATCTCACCCCACCTGTTGGACGCGAAGTTACTAGACTTCACGCTTAACCGGTAGAGTAGTCATTCATTCGGAGACACCCAGAAGCTATACCAAGTTTCGTTTGTTTTCCCTGTTTGAATATTATCTGTGTTGGATTTGGATCTTTATAAACGACGCGTGGACATATTGGATTAATGGAACGGACGCGTGGAATATAAGGAAACGGATCAGACTTGACAATTGGTTGTAATCTCGCAAGGATTAGCAATCGCAGATACTATTTGGAATCGGAATTCATAAGAATCACTTGCTTTATGCATCGGAGTATCATCTCCAAACCTAGACCCACATCATACAAAACCGTTGAACATAAAATCTCGTCTGTCTATCGCGATTGCGCCTAGAACGGATTTGAGCAAGTTTTATCTATACGACTTGTAGACCTGTAAAGTCTTGCTTATCAAAGAGAACTAAAGTTCAAATTGCCACAATCTATACTGGATTGGAACCCCGAACTTGCACGAGGACTATAGTGTTTGAGTTGTTGTAGTTGCATTATCGAACCGCGTATTCATTTACAAGGTTTGTGTTGTAGTTATTTCACCGCTTGCCCCATAGTCAGCGTTTCACTGTTGCTGACAACCGGCTAGTGTTCAACCATGGGTATATCAACTGATCCTCAGCCCTCCCTCTATGCCGAGCACCACTTCCGGACCAATCGGCGATGTAGCTGGTGGTCTAGGTCATCTCTACTCTGTTAGAGCGTTGATCTATTATGTCTAGGTAACGTAGTGTTGCGACCGACATCAAACAGAATGTTTATCCGCCCTCCAGTCATCGGTACAGGCTGTACGATCTTCCCTAGCTCCATTCCAATAGCCTGCTTGCTATTCCCCTTCACCCTAGCTGCCCAGATCGGGCACTAGCCTCGTATTGCTTCATCTCTTATGTTGTGGTATGTCTTTGTCAAAGCCCTAGCCAGTCTCTAGTCGGGTTGTTCCGCCTATCACTGTCTAGTCGCTTATCTAGAGATTAGATAGTACCACCAGTTACCGCGCTGAGCTTCCTAGCTCCAGGTGTAGTCCCCTAGCTGCACTTCCATCATAGATATCCGTCTGCTAGACCCTCGCTAGCTCCGTTGCAAGTCATCTCTGGACTACTAGAGTCTCCTAGGTCATGTCTCATGAATGTATAGCCAGTGGTTTAATCCCTGGTTGTTTGTACACCCAGCTAGCAGCTAGGTGTCACACTAGTGTAGCCGCGTGCTACAGTCAGCAGTTAGGGCTCGCTCTGACTCTCCTTTATATCACCTAACAAGTGGTCTGCGTACTGGCTAGGATGCTAGTAATAACAGAAGTGCTAGTTGCTTCCCGTTGTATAAATACTGGTCATAGGAAATCGCAAAATTAGCCCTAGATGCCGCGCATTTATGGTACACCGTTTCAACGGTAAGGGGACTTTTACCCCCTCTACACACTTCCCATCTTAATTCTTACTTCTTGCTCCTAGAACTCTCCACTCAACGTGAATTGGGTATTCCCCAACATGCAAGAATTTCTAGAAGACCAACTGCTGCACGACCCATTGTCTGCCACCGACCACCCAATGTTGCAATGTCTTGCCTGCCCCACTCTTCATGCCCTCTTGGCGGTCTTCGCCAAGGGTAAAGTTGAAAGTGCCGAAGGTATTGACCACGTTGTATATCTCCTCAATGAGGCGACAGACCCCGAGATCACGGTTTTTGTAAGATATATTTGCATCTGCGATTGCTCATACTAGTTGACTCTCTTCAAGAAAAATTTTGCCAGCAAGTTCCGTGCAGGGCGACTTTCTCCTGAAGTCACCCATGGGTTCTTCAACACAGCCCATGCCCTCATCGCCTATTTGCCTTCTGAGCTGTACAACGCAACCTGGGAGCATGAATTCCATCCAGAGGCCCCAGACTTCAGGTTTTTTATTCCTTAATGTGTTTTACTCAGGCCAATCTGTTCTTGCCCTCATCGTTCACCATTCCCCATGGTCTACACGAGGATCTGTTGGAAGAACCATACACAATTATGAACAGATCTTCTTTCGATCCTGCATGGTACTATTGGGAGGAGGCTCCAGGAGGATTTTCATCAAGATGAGGAGATCTTGTCACCTCGGCCCAAGTTGCCCACAAACTCGCATGCTGGGAGCTATTCCCCGCACGCCTACAACACCCCCTGAGTGTTCTTCATCGCCTGCACCTGGTTCAGCGGTGCATTCTGTGCAACCAGGAGCATCTGCAGATGCTCCCCTGTCTGCCAAAACTACCGGAATGCAGGTTGAGGAGCAGGAGATATCTTCCACAGATGCTCTAGCAATCACCAAAGCTCTCCAAGCTCCTGTACCCCATGTGCATGTTACTACTTTTCATTCCTCTTTTGTTCTAACTTCTTTCTTAGCGTGGTCCTGCTTGATCTGCTGCGTGAGGCAGGAAAACCGTTCATCGGGGTGCCTCTCCCATGCAACCCCCTCCCACTGGCGCATATTTCTACTCTTCCTTCTCTTTTTCCCTTTCTCACCCTCTCCCAGTACTTTGACAAACATGGGTGACCCATGATTGTCCCGTGTGCAGCTCACAAGTCCATTACACTGAAACACCGTAACAAGAGCATGCGGCATCTAGTGCTATTTTGCGATTTCCTAGGACCAGTATTTATACAATGGGAAAGCCCTAGCACTTCTGATGTGTTATTACTAGCACTCAGGACTCTGGCTAGGTGATATAAAGGAGAACTGGAGTAATCCCAAGCTGCCGGTTGTAACATCAGATACGACTAGGGTGACACACTAGTATGGTCTGGAGGCACAAACCACGGGGAAATAACCATAAGCCTACACAGTCAAGGTGCTAGCACCTAGGAAGTGAGATGCAGAAGAGTGGTACTACGAGTACGCTAGCAAGAGATGCGAGCAGCGAGTCTGGAATCTGAAGGGTAGTAAACTATGGGCTAGCAGCCTTCTAGCAAGGGCGTTAGTATGTGGAACCCAGCTAGCGATCGACCCGAGACCAGAAACACAGATGTGAGCACGTGACTGTCATGATGCAGTGGCGAGTCACAAACAGAGACAAGTAGACAGCAGAGGAATAGCTAGCAGGCTATTGGTGCGGATGCACAGGTCACCACAAATGCAGTAACGGATAAATGGACTGCTAGCCGGTGCTCTGACCTGTGCTAGATGACTCCAGGTGGCGGATTCAGCTCCGTTTCGTCAGGATAGAGGTTTCAGCAGCAGATGGCAGGCTGGGGAATTACTCACAATACTCATAAATGGATGCTAGTGGATCAGTGTGTCTGTTCTGCTTGGCATAGACCCATTATAAAACCAAACAGCAGTCATTTCATTCGCTGTTGTACCCATCACAACACACTTCACAAGTAGTAGCTTTATTGAAATCAATACTGTTGACTCTGGACACATCGAGATCTTAAGTTGAGGTTCTAGTTGTTGACTCGAGGAGTCTCCACGTATAAAACCAAGGGTGTTCTCTTCGAGAACCAGCTAGCAGTTGCGCTAGCAGCTTTGCCTTCACCCCGATATTATTGTAGTGTGTTGGATCGCCTGCTAGGTGATTGTGTGTTGACTCGAGCCCACTAAAACGAAGACGGACTAGATGCCCCCACCTCTAGACCGACTGTAACTTGTCAGTTACTTCGCCTTCACCCCGATATTGATGGAAGCGCTGTCGTAGTGTGTTGGGTTGCTAGCTGGACACTTATAGTGTCTATTGGAGCTGCCCCTGTAGTACCATTATAATATGCCCTGGCTTTCCCATGGGTGCACAATATATTATGCACAGGCGCCTCCAGGCCCAGTGCACATTATAATGTGCACCTCCTGGCGTCACACAGCACAATATAGCCGTTCACTGGCATTCTCGGCATCATTGATGATATTCTCACAATTCATCACCATCTCCCGGCATCCGTGCGTGATTCCCACGGCCTGTGGCCATAAACTGGCATCTCCCAACATTTGCACCCGGCAATGCCCAAGCTCAGCGTCAAATATACAACAGGCGCTTGATTATTCCGGACCAAAGCCTTGATAAGCACTTTGGGCGCCAAAATATGTTAACTCTGAATGGAATACGAGACAAAGGAGAAAAATGGGGAGGGAAGCACCTATTTATTCCGGATGAAAGCCTTGATAGGCACTTTGGGTGCTAAAATATTTTAACTCTGAGATGGAATACGATGAAACGGCGTCACATAAATGCGCGGCATCTAGGGCTAATTTTGCGATTTCCTATGACCAGTATATTATACAACGGGAAGCAACTAGCACTTCTGTTGTTACTAGCAAACCAGCTAGTACACAGACCACTTGTTAGGTGATATAAAGGAGAGTCAGAGCGAGCCCTAACTGCTGACTGTAGCACGAGGCTGCACTAGTGTGACGCGCTAGCTGCTAGCTGAGTGTACAAACAACCAGGGATTAAACCACTGCCTATACATTCATGAGACATGACCTAGGAGACTCTAGTAGTCCAGAGATGGCTTGGGACGAAGCTAGCGAGGGTCTAGCAGACGGATATCTATGATGGAAGTACAGCTAGGGGACTACGCCTTGAGCTAGGAAGCTCGGCGCGGTAACCGGTGGTACTATCTAATCTCTAGATAAGCGACTAGATGGCGCTAGGCGGAATAACCCCAGTCTCTCGTAGACAGACGCTCTATACGAACCCAGCTCGTCGCTGTATAGAGTCTGTTGCTTACCGCGGGGTCCGGATCGTGATGCTGCCTTATTATATAATTGATACGTGGCACGGGTTCGATTCCTGGCCTCTACAACCTGTTTTCTTTCAGTAAACAGCACGGTTTTGAGGCAGGAACCACTGAAAGTCTCTTTCTGATAGAACTTCTACCTACCTTTAATTTTCTCAGAATAATCCTTCAAGTTTTCGTTGGTTTGTGCTTTGGTTTGGATTTTATTTCGGCACTCACATGATCAGCGCAGGCAATGGCCGATGTTCGACAGAACAGTTTCTATGCCGTTTTTAAAATTTCTGAGGAGACAAAGAGTTAGAGAGGTAGCAATAAATGTGATTTGCTGCAAAACTTCATAGAATTTGAAAGCCTCTGTGCTGAGGGACGAGAATCGGAGAAAGCTGACATAATATTACATAATAAGGGCGCACTCCAATCAGACCCCCGTGGTAAACACAAGACTAGAATAACCCTACTAGCGACCGGCTAGGGCTTTGACAAAGACATACCACGACATACGAGATGAGGCAGCATGCGGCTAGTGTCCGATCTGGGCAGCTAGGGCGAAGGGGAATAGCCAGTCGGCTATTGGAACAGAGCTAGGGACGATCGTACAGCCTGTACCGATGTTCGGAGGGTGGATCGACGTTCTGACCAACGAGCTATGACCATTTGATGTCGGTCGCAACACTGCGTCGTCTAGATGTAATAGATTGACGCTCTGACAGAGTAGAGATGACCTAGATCACCGGCTACATCACCAGTTGGTCTGGAAGGGGTACTCGGCGTAGACAGAGGGCTGAGGATCCATTGATATACCCACGGTTGAACACTAGCCAGTCAGTGAGGCTGACCTGGCATATACCAAACCAGTACCAAAACCAAACGGCAGTCGTCTCATTGGCTGACCGTATTTCTTATCATCTAATATTGCTTATTGTATTATTCAGCTCGCTTTCACATGTAACTTACACCTAGTAGTATAAAAGGGAGCACAGGACAGACTAGGGTCTAAGAACATTATGCCCCAGACTTTGGATGAAGCTGGTGCTAGTGGACTCGGGCTGCTAGTGGAGGTTGATACCGAACTTCACTTGTAGTAGTCTTTATATTGGAATCAGTAAACTATGGACTCTGGAAACATCGAGTGACTAAGTTGAGGATTTCGTGTTGTTGGTCCTAGACCTCCACATATAAAACAAGGGTGTTCTCTTCGAGACCCAACTGCAGTTTGCGCTAGTGACTTTGCCTTCACCCCGACACGACGGAAGCTCTGTCGTAGTGTGTTGGATCGCTTGCTAGGTGGATTGTGTGTTGACTTGAGCCCACTAAGAAGAAGACGGACTAGGTGCCCCCACCTCTAGTTTGGCTATAACTTGTCAGTTACTTCGCCTTCACCCCGATATAGATGGAAGGTCTGTTGTAGTGTGTTGGGTCGCTAGCTGGACGCTTGTAGTGAACTAGTGCCGATAAAAGCGGAAAGGTTCCTGTTCTTGGTTAAGGAATAGGTCAGTGGTCAAGGAGAGTCTTGCCATTTGAGGATTGAAGTCCATTTGTTGTTAGCTTCAGTAGTCTTTGGGGTTGCCCTTAGCGAGGATTTTCACAAACCTACATACTCTGCCCTGGTGTTCTCGACCTAGCGGTCCAGCCATCTTGTATCCACCCCATATAAACACACCCTGGACCATCCCAAGGTTCCTAGCAGTGTTGTTGTTGGCGGTTGCATATTGCTAGTACGTTGTAGAGTGTGTTGTTGGAAGCCTATAAATCAAACTTGTGTTTGTTCAAACCTACTGGTCGCATACTACGGCCTGGACCCGAACTCACAAAGAGAAGCACTTAGATCTTTGGAGGTAGATTGGTTGTGGCTGGTTGTTTTCGGTGTTTGTTCGCAATACCTAACAATTAGCTATTCCTAGTCATATAAGAAGTGCACCGTTTCATCTGGAGCCCACGGCGAGGGTCCAGTTTGATTCAAACACATAGTTTGGAAACACTAGGCCAATACAAGGCGCTTTGACAAAGCACTGTGTAATAGGTAACAGTCGAGCACGTACTCCTGTGACCTGATCTGTCGAACGTTCAAAGACAAACCAGATCGAATCTGAACGGGTTGAATAAACCTGGTCAACGAAGTCTTCTAGAGCAGTACCATCTCTGGAAGCACGACCCAACTGTAACGACGGCGGAAAGATCAGCTAGAGGGCTTATACCCGAACCTGTCTCTTGGCCCAAGCGTACAACAGATTGGTCGCGTACAACTAGAAATTCTAGCAAAAACAACGAGCTAGCTATTTCTACATCGGGAGCTCAGATCTCTGACAAGCAACCCAAACCAAGGAAACCAAGAGTCGTTGCTGTTCCGCAGCGGATTTTTGTCCCCTTGTCATCTCCAG